>JAMZAV010003352.1:0-57392 GCA_024449915.1 Sweltsa coloradensis
GTTTAAAACGGTGGCTACAACTTCAGATTTCACATGGACATTAAGTTTTGGTGATGTGGTATCCCCACCCCCCCCCCCTCCTTTTGAAAGAAAAAGTAGAAAGAGTTAGTCAGAATCCACAGAAATAAAGGTTTTAATATGAGTTTTTTTTAGGTTTTTAATAAGTAACAACACAAACTTGACAACAATCACCTACAATGCATTCAAAAAGCACTTGCAAAGGAAAAGTGTAAACAAACGCAAAAAAACGCAAACAAAAACTTACAAAAAAAACGCTCATCCATCAACGCGGCGGAGACTTTAGCGTTTTCCTAGTTATAATATAACATTAATAATAAATCACCTTACATATTTCGTCTGCTTCTGAACAGGAGTGCACTTGTTTATGGCTGCACAGAAGCAGACGAAATATTGTGTGATGTTTTATTAATAAACTTTATATCGAATGACATTGACTTTTTTTTTACTATAATTGTGTTCATCCAAATAAAATACAAACTTAAAGCTTTATTATTGGTTACCAAAGAGTGCAGTGGCGTAGGAACCGTGGGGGCAGGGGGGCAAAACTAACGTGACTTAAATATTAATCCCAGAATTGCTGTAGTAAATAATATGCACTTACACCTATACAATTCGCCATGCAGTCACTTGGTAAAACGAATGTTTGCCTGTATGCTTCGTCATTACAAAACAAATTAGGCGAAATTTACTAAAATTGGCCACCTTACGTTCATATTTTTAGTTTTTAGATCGCAGATAGTTGCAGTAAAACATCGTTTACACAGTCCGAGTGCAGTTAAAACAATGACGAAACGAAATAACTGTAGTATGGTGACATTTTTTCTCGCCTTCGCCGAAATTGCCTCCACCCCAGCTGCCGCCAGCAAAATCTTTTCATGGATTTACCCTCCCCCCCCCCCCCCCCCCCCCCCCCCCCCCCCCCCGACTTTCAAAACGTTCCTACACGCCTGAAAGAGTGTGTCTTAAAACAACACTTCCACTAAATTACAAAGAAAAATACAAAGAAAAAGACTTACAAGTTGCCATGGCTGTTCAGTCGGTAGAGTCAAGAGTTGAAGTTTAAAGTTTAGAAAACTGAAACACAAAAATGAGTGGGAGAAACAACAAGGTTTAAATACAATTCAAAGAACAGTTCAAATTAAAAATAATAAATTGAATTCTGTTACAATACAATGAATCTTTAATTCTACAAATTCTATAGTTCTCAATATTCAAAATGTTGAAATTTCTCAAAGTGTTATCAATATTCAAAGTTTTTAAGTTTATCAGTGTTTCAAAGTTTTAATAGTTTAGGTCAGCCATTTTTATAAACGTTCGTATTCGTAGATTAATAATAAAATAATAATAATAGTTGTTTTACCGTGATATCGCCGTTGTGTATTATAGTTGTAGTTAGTAAAAAGGATGTTGTAGAACGGATACCTGGGTCCAAGTGGTCAAGCCGGAGATCCAATCCGTGGACGTCTTGTAGACCTGGGTCCCGATTGTAGTCGGGCGCTAGGCTAGCCCTCGTAGATGTGTTTTCCGGACCATGTCCAGACCGATCGCCCAGCGTTAGATAGCCTTGAGTGCCCACAGAGGAGTGATCCTTCGATCGTTCCAGATTCTATCGAGTGAAGATGTTTGACAAATCTGCTGCGTAGCGTAGGCGGAGTGATTGTTTTGATTGGCTAATTGTTTAACTTGCGCAACTGTTGTCATGACAACGGAGATGAGTGGAGGGCAATTCTGCGGACGTCACAGCTTTACAATCGTGGGAAGGAATATTTTAATATTGAAACTGCGTAGCAAAACTAAATTCATGTCCCACGCTTGAGAAGAGATAGTGCCCGGGTGTGATCTATGGGCACGTGCGTAATTGCTTTGTGTAAGCACATCTGGTTATGACGAAGTTGAGATATAGCAGCGTAGAGATTAAATTGCTGGCTGTATTACGTATTTAAAACACTGATTAGTATATCGTGCGTGGCTGATGAAAATATTGTTGGCTAACATATGTTTAAACAAGGAAAACGCTAAAGTCCCGCCGCGTTGATGGGTGAGCGTTTTAAAGTTTTTAGTTTGCATGGAATATCTTTACTATTGCAAGTGCTTTGTTTTGTTGCCTACGCATTGTAGGTGATTGTTGTCAAGTTTCTATTGTTTCTTGTCAATTGATATTATTTACCGTAAAAAACTTATATTAAAAGCTTTATTTCTATGAATTCTGGCTAACTTTTTCATTTTTTTCTTTCAAAAGGTACTACATCACCATAACCTTAATGTCCATGTATAATATGAACGTTGTAGCCCCACCCGTTTGGTCAGAATTGGCCCAAATAGCACGAAAATATCGCACAAAAATCGAAAAAAATCGTAAAAGTACGATATTCATGAGAAATATTTCTTCGATTGTACCCAAAAACGTGGCAAGTCTAAGTTCAGAAATTTCAAAGGTCCTGTCAAATTTTCATCAAGATCGCAGATGCCGTTTGCCCGGTAGAGAGCGAACAAACAGACAAAAATACAAACAAACAAAAAACAAAAAACAAACAACAAAAAAAAAAAACCCAGCTAAATTTTTGGGGGGGTCAGTGAAATTAAAGGGCTTCGCTTCACTCGCTTCGCTCGCTACGTCCCCAATTAGTAAATTATGAATAATTTTTAAATATTAGATTTGGAATGTAAAACTTCTGTCTTTTTTTAAATCTGGGAAAACGCAAAAAGTCCCCCGCTTTGAGGATACTTTTTTTAATTTTTTAGTTTAGGGGGGACCATTTTTCCCTTTTGCAAGGTTTTGGAATGCTTGAAGGTGATTGTTGTGATTTCAAATGTTACTTTTTAAAGGTTTTTATAAACCCAAAAAAACTCATACAAACCCTTTTTTCTATGGATTCTGGCTAAATTTTTCAATTATTCTTTTAAAAGGTACTACATCACCCTAACCTTTAAAGTTCATGTGAAAAATGAACGTTTTTTGCCCACCCGTTTTGGGCAGAATCGGCCCAAAGTCCCCGAAAAAATCGCACTAAAAATCGAAAAAAAAACGTAAAAATACGTTATTTTAGGTTCTGGTTTCCTTTTTTAACCCCTTTTTTTTTTCACAAGGTACTACACCCATAACCTTTGTCCATGTAAAATAGAACTTTGTAGCCCCCCCGTTTTGGGCAGAATCGGCCAAATGTCACGAAAAAATCGCATAAAAAAACGAAAAAAAAAACGTAAAAACGATATTCAGGGGAAATTTTCTTCGTTTCCCAAAACGTGGCACGTCTAATTTTCGAGATTTCGAAGGTCCTGTAATTTTCATCAAGATCGCTTATGCCGTTTGCCCGGAATCGTGCGAACAACAGACAAAAACCAAAAAAAAAAAAAAACAAACAAAAAAAAACATTGGACTAATTTTTGGGGGTTCGTGAAATTGAAGTTTTCGCTTGCTCCTACGCTCGCTACGCTCATCCAAATGGAAACGCTAAAGTCCCCCGGTGATGGATGAGCTTTTTAAAGTTTTTAGTTTGTGTGGGATATCTTACTTTGCAATGCTTTGTTTTGCTGCCTACGCATTGTAGTGAAGTTGTCAAGTTTCTTTTGTTTCTTGTCAATTGGTATTATTTAGTAAAAATTTTATTAAAGCTTATTCTATGTATTCTGGCAAACTTTCAAACTTTCTTTAAAAAGGACTAAAATCACCTTAAAACCTTAATGCCATGTATAATTAGACGAGTGAGGCAGCGAACGTAGTCTACAAGCTATCGATCGGTCTTGGTCGTGATTAATTTTGTTAATAAGTTAAAAGTCTGTCTGTCTGTCTGTCTGTCTGTTGTCAGGCTCTACGCCGAACGGCCAATAGATTGAGCTAAAATTTTAAACAGAATCAGCAGGTAACTGAGAACTGCTACAAAATGAGCACATCTGTTACGATTTAAACCGCAAGAAATAAAAAACTGAAAATTCGTTAAAAAGTATGGGAATTTTTTAACGACAATGGTTTCATTTGAAATAATATATTTTTTTTGTATTACTGGCTGTGAAATCCCGTGTCCAAGTTAATGAATGTTGGCGTCAAGTACCCCAAATTTTTCCTCGATATTGATAAACCTGCAATATTTCACGTTTTTCCTATGGCAATGTTTTCCGTGAATTGCCCACAGATGATGGAAAAACCATGCGTTATATGCATTCAAAACATGTTAATAATTTAAAAAATACAATCCAGAATTCAAAATATTTCCGCCTTTAAACCCACGTCTCCCACATTTCGGCTAAAAGTTCGCTTTAGCCAACTCGAATTGGGGAAACGCCAAAGTCGTTGTTAACGATTTAGCGAGTCATGTGTGAGACACTGCAACATTTGCATTTAAGTTGATAATTATATCGGTAAAAGATAATAGGTTTTAAGTTGATTTGGTAAAAGGGCACGTCAACTGTAAGGTAAAATGCCCCAAACTTAGTCTATGATAGCAGGGAGACCTTGGGTTTAGGTAAATAATAAATGATAAATGGGCTTAAATGTGTAGGTTCTATTTTAACAACAATTTTTTTTTGGGGAAGAATTATAATTTTTGGAATGTCAAGAGGTGCGCGGCACTGGCCAAGATGCATCGAAACTTGCACGCCAAGATTCCCCAAAACTCCGCAGGGAGTTGAGTAAACCTTGCAATCTTAGCTCGTTCTCGTACTGGCTATGTTTCTTATACTATTCTGCAATTTTAAAACACTACAGAAATTATTCATTTATTTGTAATTAATATTATTAACCTAGATGGTTGGCATGCAAAATAAAGTACGATGAACATGAATAATCCCATACAATTTGTATGGTCTTTTGTAATTTTTTATACTATACAAATTTGCGTTTAGCGACAGAAGATACGATTGGTTTGTGCATGGACTTAAAAAAGTTACATCCATATTTTGTAGAAACTCATTGAGATTCGTGGATCTTGATCACTGCCTTGGTACAAACAATTAAAGATCAAACAGGAATAATTAAAACATAGTATGGGCCCGTGTTATTTGTTATTTTTGCAAACAAAAACAATTCTACGCCGCCATTAATTGGCGTGCTTTCTTTTTGTTTTTTAAAAACTAGGGAAACCCCAAAAGTCTTTGTTAGACGAGTGAGTGAGCCATGTGTTGAGTGCGCCGGAACATTGCATTTAAGTTTGATTATAATATTCGTATAAATAATAGGGTATTTAAGTTTAGGTCATAGCTTAGGCCATAATGCCCCAAACTGTAGCCTATGATAGGCTAGGGAGGCCAAAGGTAGGGGGAAGAAAAGGAAGTTACCGGGTATCAAAACATGGCTCACTCACTCGTCTAACAACGACTTGGCCCGTTTCCCTAGTATGAACGTTGTAGCCCACCGTTTGGTCAGAATTGGCCCCAAAAATGGCACAAAAAATATCGTAAAAAAACCCCCAAAAAAATCTTATTTTAAAAAGCTTAATTTCTATAGATTCTGGCTAACTTTTTAACTTTTTCTTCAAAAATGTACTATATTACTATAACCTTAATGTCCATGTATAATATGAACGTTGTAGCGCCCCGTTTGGTCAGAATTGGCCCAAATGGCACGAAAATATCGCACAAAAAAATCAAAAAAAAAATCGTAAAAAGTACGATATTCATGAGAAATATTACTTCAATTGTACCCAAAAACGTGGAAAGTCTTAAGTTCAGAGATTTGGGAAGGTCCTGTCAAATTTTCATTAGATCGCATTTGCGTTTGCCCGGTAGAGAGCGAACAAACAGAAAAAACAAACAAACAAAAAAAAACAAAAAAAAAAACACCCGAGCTAATTTTTTTTGGGGGGGGCAGTGAAATTGAAGTCTTCGCTTCGCTCACCCAAAAATATTTTTTAGAAATTTTTATGATCTTCAGGTTTTTTGGGAATGATTTTGCATGGAAGTGCTTATGAAAACACATCATTTGCCGAAGATTCGCTTATTTATTTTTAATTTACGAAAAAACTGAAAATATAATGTTGCCAAAAATCTCATTCTAGAAAATCAAAATTTTTTTAAAGTACATTTTTTGACCAATATGGAATCTAAAGTCGATCCATTTAAATTAACTAATTTGTTAACATCATGATTTTGTCTAGTGTAGCAAAGAAAATAACATTTTGCTTATCACTAGTTATTATAAAGTAGGTTTTGGTCCTTTAAATAGCTAACGTTACACACCGAATATGTTGCATTATTTTTGCAAACATCTTTGTGCTCTGGTCTCATCCTAGGTTTTACTCCTCCAAACTTCGTTGGCTGTGGAACATCTCATCCCTGGAAGAAACCTAGACCCTCACGGCTTCAAGCCCGTCCAACCGGATGTCCAGGTAAAATATTCAGTCCAATCTGGACTGGGATGTTTATAAAGACGGACTGATGAGCTCTTGCCAAATGTTTATACAATGTATAAGACCATTTTAAGTACATGACTATAACAAATCAGAGATTTTCAAAGATATCCTGGGCAAAATTTTAACACGATGAATTTAAAAATAAATATATTTGTGTCTACATTTCATTAAATGCCCCACGCACAAAAAATTTTTATTTAATGTCTTTTTGACAAAAACACAACAACAAATTAAAAATTTTAAACAATATTGTAAAAATTGAACTCGAAAGCAATCGCATAATATTTATTGGTCACCAACAAACAGGTATAAACCCACAAGTGTTACGTTTCAATTCAAAACCATACAAATACGATAGTATATACAACCCCAACCTCCTTAAAGGGGCTATTAACCCAAAAAAATTTATTAACATGACATGATCTATAGCACAATAATACACTAAAATGACTGCTTAAAAAGTTATATCTTGTAACTGTGATTGAACACGAATTTTTTAATTTTTTGATCCAGAAATTTGCAAAAATGGTGTCTTGGGAAATTTCTTAAATCTGCTTTAACCTGCTTCTTTTTTGGTCCACATAGATACTACAGCAAAGTACCTATCTAAAATGCCCCTTTTTAACATCGTGTCTTACAACCGTGCCAAAATATACCCTCAAACACGCAAAAAAAATGCATTCCAAAATCACAATCCATCTTGGTAATCAGCCAATTTTGATCGAACCACTTGCCCAAATTACTTATCAAAAAAAAGAGAATTCACAGAAAAGGCAGTAGAGTTTCGTCTATAATGGCTAATATTTTTTTTGGGTCAAAATCTTTCCCAAAGGGCACGGGGCAAAGATCGTCCCCATGTTATTTTTTTATGGGAGATTTTTGCCGATGGACCTAGCTCGAAAAATGTCATATTTGACAATTTTTGGGTGGTCATGGTGGCCCCAATAATTTTTCTGTTAATTGCTAAATTCTCTATAGTGAGCCTGAATAAAATCTTTTTTTTAGTTTAGCGGTTAAATATACCCCAAGAGGGTATGCTAAGGCTAGAACGGGGCGAGTTTAAGCGCTCAGCTTTCCCGGATTTTTGGGTAAACGGTTTATAACACCATTATCAAATTTCACAATAACGTTTATGAAGAATAAATCTATGTTATCCATTATGCGTATTCCTAAATTAATTCATTGATTTGAATTAAAATTTAGTGAAATCACCAAAATTTACTCAATTTTTGGTCAACTTTTGTGAAATTTATTCTAAGTGAACGGATTTTTTTTTAAATCAAATTTGCATAATGGAAACCCAACGTTTAAATCAATGTGAACGCGCAGGTTAATTTGGTTTTGTCGAAAAATAAAAAGGTTTGGTGGGAATTTCAGAATTGTAATCCATGTTTTGGATTTCCCCTTTTTTCACGTTTTGAACTTATGTCTCCCAATGGATCTTTAACGCTTATTTTGTGCAACCAATTACGGATATCAATATAAAAGTACTTTATTAACATCCATTCAAAATTTGGTAATGATATTTCCAACCGTTCAGCAGAAATCATCAACACCTGTTTGCGCGCATTTGAGTTGGGCCAAGCTCAGCGTACCCTCTTAAGAGCTAGGACGCCGTGATTTGATGTTAAGCTAATTCCTTGTACTACAGACATAAATCTTTTCATATTAATACATCTAGGCAGAATTAATAAAAAAAGAAAATTGTACGCACCTAGCATATTTACGTTTTAAATATGTATCATAGACCAATCAGAAATGCGTAATAACATAACCTAACTTTCATTCAATCAACTCAGCTGCTGTGTCAATTTGTTGTTCTTTTGTCATCATCTCGAGTGAGTGAGTGTAATACTAACCCCGCCCTCTGATCTCAGGCAAGAAAGGCGTGGCTTCTCGGCAGTAGCGGTCTTGAGTGTGATACTAACCCCGCCCTCTGATCTCAGGCAAGGAAGGCGGGGCTTCTCGGCTGTAGCGGTCTTGAGTGTGATACTAACCCCCCCCCCTGATCTCAGGCAAGGAAGGCGTGGCTTCCCGGCTGTAGCGGTCTTGAGTGTGATACTAACCCCGCCCACTGATCTCAGGCAAGGAAGGCGTGGCTTCCCGGCTGTAGCGGTCTTGTGTTTGATACTAACCACGCCCACTGATCTCAGGCAATGGAAGGCGTGGCTTCTCGGCTGTAGCGGTCTTGAGTGTGATACTTACCCCACCCTCTGATCTCAGGCAAGGAAGGCGTGGCTTCTCGGCTGTAGTGGTCCTGAGTGTGATACTAACCTGCCCTCTGATCTCAGGCAAGGAAGGCGTGGCTTCTCGGCTGTAGCGGTCTTGAGTGTGATACTAACCCCGCCCTCTGATCTCAGGCAAAGAAGGCGTGGCTTCTAGGCTGTAGCGGTCTTGAGTGTGATACTAACCCCGCCCTCTGATCTCAGACAAGGAAGGCGTGGCTTCTCGGCTGTAGCGGTCTTGAGTGTGATACTAACCCCACCCTCTGATCTCAGGCAAGGAAGGCGTGGTTTCTCGGCTGTAGCAGTCTTGAGTGTGATACTAACCCCACCCTCTGATCTCAGGCAAGGAAGGCGTGGTTTCTCTGCTGTAGCGGTCTTGAGTCTTATACTAACCCCGCCCTCTGATCTCAGGCAAGGAAGGCGTGGCTTCTCGGCTGTAGCGGTCTTGAGTGTGATACTATACCCCGCCTTCTGATCTTAGGCAAGGAAGGCGTGGCTTCTCTGCTGTAGCGGTCTGAGTGTGATACTAACCCCGCCCTCTAATCTCAGGCAAGGAAGGCTTGGCTTCTCGGCTGTAGCGGTCTTGAGTGTGATACTAACCCCGCCCTCTGATCTCAGGCAAGGAAGGCGTGGCTTCTCGGCTGTAGCGTTCTTGAGTGTGATACTAACCCGCCCTCTGATCTCAGGCAAGGAAGGCGTGGCTTCTCGGGTGTAGCGGTCTTGAGTGTGATACTAACCCCGCCCTCTGATCTCAGGCAAGGAAGGCGTGGCTTCTCGGCTGTAGCGGTCCTGAGTGTGATACTAACCCCGCCCCCTTTATCTCAGGCAAGGAAGGCGGGGCTTCTCGGCTGTAGCGGTCTCGAGTGTGATACTAACCCCGCCCTCTGATCTCAGGCAAGGAAGGCGTGGTTTCTCGGCTGTAGCGGTCTTAAGTGTGATACTAACCCCGCCCTCTGATCTCAGGCAAGGAAGGCGTGGTTTCTCTGCTGTAGCGGTCTTGAGTGTGATACTAACCCCACACTCTGATCTCTGGCAAGGAAGGCGTGGCTTCACTGCTGTAGCGGTCTTGAGTGTGATACTTACCCCACCCTCTGATCTCAGGCAAGGAAGGCGTGGTTTCTCTGCTGTAGCGGTCTTGATGTGGGGGACGCCAACATCACCTGTATTCACGAGCGTATTGAGGCCAGATGGGGAACGGGTATAGACTGCACCGCTAAAGTCCCGCTGAAGACACGCGCTGTGTTTGTTAGTTGTCCAACAGGTTTTACATTGACCGAAAGCTACTCGGTCATAACCTGTAAGTTTCCGGGCAAATGGGACAACGATGTTTTCACATGTGATGGTAGGTTGATTTGGTTTTATTTTATATTGCTACAAAAAGAAAGTATGTTTTAGAACTCTTTTAAATTACACTTGAGATCGCTATGTTATTGTACTTCTAGTTATTATCTTAATAAATAAATTTAAAATTTAAAAAGTGATATTAATTGTTATACAGAGTCACCAATTGAAGCAACGACACTAAATATCACGATGAAGACGACTATGATGTCAAACACGACAACCAAGCCTACAGTGGCGACTTTGAAGTCTTTTAACTCCACCGCTAACTTAACTACGTCTTCTATGAAAACAAACGGCACGGGTTCTAACACCACCAACATGCCGACAACTCCGGTGAAAGCTGGTAATGCGAGCACGACCTTTACTACGACCACCACAAAGACTGTCAACACTACTGTCAGCGCTACCGTCACTGAATATACAACAACAACAACAACTTCAATGCGTAAGCTAATTATTAATGTTTTGAAGAAGTATTAAACATGCAAATTTCGATGTCGAACACTGTGTTTTGAACTTAAGGCAATGCAATATTGAAATGATAACAACATTTTAGTGTTAACGATCGGATCCCCAAATGGCGATAGCTCAGTAGGTAGAGCATCGGTTTGAAGCCGGAGGTTCTGGGTTCAATCCCCAGTAGTGGCGAACGTATACGACAATTGATATCGTTAACTATTAATGACATCAAAGCTAATGCCTCTGCTTTAAAACCTTGTATGGGAGATGAGAAGTCGTCTCAAAAACTATATTATCTTTCTGTAATGACAGTAATATGGCAGTCTGTTGTTTGATTTATATCAAAGCTCTCAATAATCACACAATATATTAAAGCCATTTAGTAAAAGTTTGTCTTTGGCCCCGATAGCTTAGTTGGTAGAGCATCGGTATAAAAATACGGAGGTTCTGGGTTCGATCCAAAGTCGGGGCAAATTTTTACTACAATTGCTATCATTATAGGCTAATCTCATCAAAGCGGGCTAATGCTTAAACCTTGTATTAATACTAGGAAACGCTCAGTTGGACGCGTTGATAAGCGAGCACGTGCTATAGCTAGACCCACATTGCACATTTTTTAAAATTTTAAAATTTGCGACGTTTGCTGTCCTGTGTTTCCAATATTATTTATAATTGCCAAGGTATTTGGGTGAACCCGTGGGTAAACCTTTACTTTGTGTATAAAATCCACCGCCATCTAGTGGACCTTGACATCATTTCCTTGGGAAAACTATTTGAACTCTTGGGTTACAAATAATACACTGCTTCCTCAATAGTATTTTGATTACTTCTAGGTGGCAGTGCATAGTGCACCTCGTGCGACTTTGTGTTGCCATGGTAACGTTACTTTGTTATAATGTAATTTCCATCTACACTACTTATCAAATCAAAATAAAATTAACATATTCGTGACCGGACGGACATTCTTAATGATTTGGCAACCTCAGATTTTGTCGCCGTTTAGTTTGAAAAAAAAAACCTTTCGATTAACTTTAATGTAACTTTGTGACTTTTTGAACGATTTTGCCACAAAACTAATGGCATTAAATCTAGAACAAAGCTTTCGGATGGTCCAAATTTCAACTCGATCCGAGCCTCCTTTCGAACGTTATGGCGAGACATACAAAAAACAAAAAAAAACAAACAAACGAGTGACAAATTTTTCCGGCAGAGTCAAATGGAAACGCTCGCTTAATTAATAATAATACTAATCAATACTCATTTCCTGCAAAGTCGGATTGACCGGTGGTCTTCACACCGATATTAGGGTACGAAACCATTTTAAGCCGAGGTTGCCGGACTCTGCGTTTCTTCATCATCATTTCATAGTCATTTTCATTCAATTTTCATTTTCATCCTGCATTTTCTTCTCCAAAAATTTTGACCATCTTTCCCTGTCCTCTCACAGCTACACTTCCATCACCTGGTGACACGTTTCACCTCGCTCTTCCACATCACCTTCGAACAATCTTCCCCATCTTTCTCTCGATCTTCCTACTTTTGTTTTACCTTCCTCCCCTGCTTCGAAGTCTCGTCTTGGGATCCGATCCTCTTCCACCATTCTTCACATGCCCATACCATCTTAAACGTCCACTTCCTAATTTAAACCTCAATGCTCCGATTCTATTTTCTTTCTTTTAAAAATTTGCTTCCAATCTTGTCCAGTTTAGTAAGTTGTAACAACCTTCTTTTGCTCCAAATGTCCTCAAATTTCCAAAGTAAATACAATAGAAAAAATACTAATTTCTTGTTATGCATACAATTAATAATCAAGACTAATTACGCTATGGTCTGAATGAGTTAATGTCCTTCCAGCTGTTCCTCCTGGCTACGTGAACGTGACTGGTGTAGGTGTCGTCAAACGTGGTTCTGGACCCACTTCCTTGCCGAACGCCACAGCAGACTGTAAAGCAGATGGAGCCTTCGTCTTTGTCGTAACCAACCAAGCCAAGCTCGATTATCTCAACGCTTTCATGAGGAATGCCTCTACTTTGTTTGGGTTCAGTCAATGCGAACGACATCTGGGTTGGCCTTGAGTTTAAGAATAACACATGGCAAACTACTCGAGGTTAGTATAATTACTTTCCGAAACCTGTTGAAAAGACTTGGGTTCTGGCATTCCCCAGCACGCCAAACGTTGAAAAGTCGTCCCCCTATTACTTATTTGTGTCATTTCTCTTTTTCGTTTTTCGGGCGTAAGATGTTCTAGAGTTATTGTTAGTGCTCAGGATTGCTAATAAAAAATAATATGGTTAAATATTCAAGCTTAAACAGTGTTTTAGAAAAGTCAGTTTGTGCCACCTCCATCAGACGATGCCATATCATAGTGCTTATTTGTGTCATATCCAATTTTCATGTACAAACAAGTGGATATGGCACAAATAAGTACTGAACCAATTATCATGTTTTATGAAATTTTTGTTCCATATCAATAGGAAGTGCTAATATTACGCATGCCCTTTAAGTAAAAACTGTGAAATACCTTTTATATAACAATATGAATTTTTTTTTTTAGCAAAAATTGCTGAAATTCAAGCATTAACACGATAATGTAAATTAACAAAGTTTTCCATATTTGATAATTTTGTTTATTATCTTACAGGATCGTGTTAGCCGGCATTTTTGCCCTAGGAAAATTTAAAAATATGGTTCAAAAAATTTTTGCTTACCGGGTGTTTTAGTGCATGTTTGAGCCACTTCCATCAGATGATACCATTTATTGGGCTGATTTGTGACTTTCTATCCTCACTTTGTTGGATTAGACAAAACACACTTTAAAATATTCAAATTTATGTACGAATGTTTGTTTTATATCCAATTAGAAGTGTGGTTTTTAAGGTTGTTTCGTAACAGTATGTCATTTTAAGTAAATAACATAAATTGTTAAACTACTTGATATCAGAAAGCTAAATCCAGCATCAAATATCAGTATCAAGTTGAAATGCTACAATTAATCTTCAATCCTCATTTTCTCCATGCACTAAAAAGCGGGTATGTCACAAATAAGTTCTAGGGTGATGAAGTGTATAATATTAATATGTTGGAAAACGTGTTTTAATCCTGAAGCCTTATAAATGGGGTCTATAAACTCCAATATATATATAACAATCGTGCAAATCGTGAAGAAGAATGAAAATTGGTGAATTTTCTAATATGAACACAAGGAATCCAAAAATCGATGGCCCCAAGTTAAGTTCCTGTAAATTTCTTATTAATTGAATTAATAAAATTAATTGATTAATTAACCAAAAAAAAATTTTAAAGGAGAAAAACACAGTCGACATTGGTATCAAATGAAAGCTTTTTACGGAGAATGAAAAAATGAAAAAAATATTTAAAAATTAATTTAAATTTAAACATCTAATTAATTTAATTTTAGTAATATTTTACCACTTTCGATTTATGTAAATTATGTTTCACCTAAAATTCTACCGATTGTCATACAATTTCACTTCTTTACTAACATAATGCCAATAAATCCAAATTTTTTGAGGCCCCAACAAAATTCCTTCAACTCCCAGATTAATGGATTAATGAAATTAATAATTAGATTAAAACAGTTAAATGTTTGACATTCACAAACCACAGTCAACTGATGTATCAAATAATAACAAAACAAGCATAATAAAAGAGAAAAATGATGGCCCCAAGGTCGGGTTCTTATCACTTTCCCATTAATTCAATTAATTCAATTAACGGCAATTAATCATAAAAATTACAAAATTAATGTACAAATAAAACACCGCATAGTCGACTTGGGTATCAATGAAAGCTTATTCCGAGTAAATAATATGTGAAAAAAATATTTTTTCATTAATTAATTAATCATCCAATAATTACATTTTAGTAAAATTATACCACTTTTGACTTTGTATAGTTATGTATTCCAAAAACTTTACGATTGTCATAAAATTTCACCACTTTAATAACATAATGCCAATTAATCCAAAATTTTGATTGCCCAAACGAAATTCCTGCAACTCCCAGATTAATGGATTAATGAAATTGGAGAATGAGAAGCTAGATTACCCCTTAAAATTGTCTTAAACATTCAATTTATGCAATACGATTGCCAATGGTTGTAGTATTAAAAACAATATGATCACACAAACCAAATAATGATGGGGTCAAAACGAACTCCACTTAAATATTATTAATTGAATTAATTGAATTAATTATTTTTATTTTATATAAAAGTGAATGATCACCAACCTAGTCGACTGGGTAACCAATGAAAGCTTTTTTATGAATGATTAAAATGTAAAAAAATATATTTAGTTAATTAAGTAATCATCTAATTAATTACAATCAGGTAAAATTTACCAACTTTGGTTATGTATAGGTATCAAAAACTCTAAAAACCGATTGTCATAAAATTTACCACTTTACTTACCCCGATGTCAATAAAATAAAATAAAACAATTATAGCACCAACAAATTCTTGTAACTTACATTTTATTAAATAAATGAAATAGAATTAAGCTAGTCACGTGCCACAGTCAAACAACTGGTGTATTATAATAATAGCCAAATTGTATGGTAATAAGAACATTGACAGAATTTTATAAGGCATATGTTTATTAATATGCTATCCGTAATTACCACTATAATTTAATTAATGTAATTAACGGATAGCATATTAATAAACATAATTTTATTAATATGCTATCCGTTAATAGTTGGTGCTATAATTATTAATTTTATTTTATTGCATCGTGTAAGTAAAAGTGGTAAAGATTTTATGACAATCGGTAGAGTTTTGGTACCATAAACCCAAAGTGCGTAAAAGTTTATAGATTTAAGTACTTAGAGGATAATGAAATTAATGAGGATAATTAATTAATTAATTAGATGGTTATTAATAATTAACAAAATTATATTTTTTTCACATTTTAATTATCATAAAAAAAGCCTTCATTGGTACCCATGTTGTGATATTTACACATTTGATTGAAAGAAAACTAATTAATTCCATTAATTCAATAATAATAATTAAGTGGAAATTCAGTTTGGACCAATCATTATTTAGGTTTATGTGATCAATTTGTTTTTAATACTAAAAAATTGTCAATCGTATTGAATAATTGAATGTTAATACAATTTTAAGGGGAATTCTAGCTCATTCAATTTCATTTAATCCATTAATCTGGGAGGTTGCAGAATTTCGTTTGGGGCAATTCAAAAATTTGGATTAATTGAATTAGTTAATTAAAGTGGTGACAATGAAATTTTACTGACAATCGATAAGTCTTTGGAATACAAAACTATACAAAAGTTCAAAAGTGGTATAATTCACTAAATGTAATTAATTGGATGATAATTAATTAATGGAAAAATATTTTCTTCAATATTATTTACTCGTGAAATAAGCTTTCCTTTGATACCCAGTCGATATGCGGTGTTTATTTTGTACATTAATTTGTAATTTTGGATTAATTGCCGTTAATTGAATTAATGAATAATGGAAATTTGTGATAAGAAACCCGACCTTGGGCCATCATTTTTTGATTAATTAATAATTTTTAAATATTTTTTCAATTTATTCATTCTCCTAAAAAAGCTTTCATTTGATACAATGTCGACTGTGTAGTCTCCTTCAATTTTTTTTTGTTGGTTAATTAATCAAATAGGTTTATTAATTCAATTTTAATAAGAACGTTACAGGAACTCAACTTGGGGCCATCGATTTTATTGATCCTGGCGTCATATAGTAATCACTAATTTTCATGCTTTCTTCACGATTTGACGATTGTTAGGCTTATAGATCCCACTATTACACATTCAGTACGTACCATAATTTAAATTTCTCGTCGTATTTTGGAATAAGGGAACTTTTAAAGAGAATGCACAAGTTTGTTATTGACAGGTCACAATCCTTTGAATAGCATCAACAGATAAAGAATCTTAAAAATTTCAAGATTTCTGTGGCGAAAAATTGTGACATGTTGAATTTCGGAGTCAATCGAGTAAAAAGGGGAATCCGTGCGTTACCACATTGGGGCTTAGATATCGGTAAGCTTATTATGTGCGTACATACTACGAATCTGTGCATTGGTTTATGTACCTACTTTCCTTTGATAAGGTGTCGACTGCAAGCTCTTTCCGATTATTCGATGGGCCATCATGCGCCCCCCACAGGTTCCATTGCAGTTTGCTACAATATCAAACCCATTGGAGACCTTACGGCTGCTTATTGGCAATAATACAAAAAATACATATATTTGTGAAAGTTAAATCCTATAATAATGTCATTTAAATGTCAAACTTTATTGTAATCCACAATTAAAAATATTGTTATTTTAATCACATATTGAGAGTTATGTATTAAGCACAGGTCATTTTATAATGGATTTATAATTTTTACATCCAAACATTTTTCTTAAACAAAATGTTATTTTTGTTTGTAATTTTGAAATTATTAAAAAATAATTCAGCATGTGTAACTGTTTTCTCTGCTCCATCGCAACACTTAAAAAACTTTGTCCACTGGAAGTCTCATCCTATTTTGTAATAAAAATGTATTAACAAAAGAAGAATTCTACTACTTCAAATCTAGGTGCCCGTAGCGCCGCAGCAAATCCGTGGCGCGCTACACACTCAGGCCAACCGTATACAGCAAGCAGAGTTGGGGTGATTTCGAGGTGTTACCCAGCCGTCATGGAAAACGTAATGTAAACTTGAAAAACTATCAAAATCGAGGGGATTTAGGATACCCTGATAAGAAAGCTTCGCAAACGATTTTTAAGGCGCGGTGGATTGAGCGTAATTGTTTTAAGGGGTTGTTCACTGACATGTATGAAAAACAAGCAAGTTGCATATTATTGTTTTAATTGTTTTTAACTTTACTTTTGTAATTTATCTGGCTACATAAATTTGTTTTATGCGGATATAAATGCTATAAGCATTAAAATAATTTTTTTCTTGAGCGCTGCATGCTACTTTGCCTGGCAAAAAATGGCTTACCGGTACTGGAATAGGCCTAATCTAGGGATGTTTAGAGGTTCTTCATATACAATTCTTAGTCAATTGTAAGAAGATAGATTAACAGGTTATAAAGGCCCAGTAAATTCATGTAAAATATTAAAACTGACCTTTAGCTATTGTTACACTCAAATTTACCAAACAAAACATCTTAAATAAACTTTAAAGCTAGTATCTCAAAACTTTTATTCTAGCACATTGGCTAACATTTTTCCCTACTTTTTCTACTGTTTTAAAGATGAAAGGATAGATTATTTTTTAAATATGCTCATAAGTCTTATTTGACAAATCACTAGACCCGTTTTGATAGTGTTTTTTCAAGTTTTTAAATTAAAATATAAGAAATATAGATGTAACAAAAAATACATACATTTTCCAACAATGCAAAGTGAAAAAAAAAAATTATCAAACAAAATGAAAATGATAAAAATAGTCGGTAAATGTTTAGAGTATTGTTTTTCAAATCTAAAGACCTTTCACTTAAAAAAAAATGAAAAGTGTAAAAGCCTTGCATTATCGCCAGCAACACAGCCAAAATCGTAAAAATTACAATTATTAGAGAAATAATTGTTGGATGGCCACTCAAATTTCACCATATATATTAATTCTTAAAATAAGGTTCTGTGGAAAAAATCAGTACAATCGATAAAGCATGTAGGCTGTTATTAAATCGAAGATTTTTTTTTTAAATTGAAAAAAAATGTAAATTGCGATTGAGAAATAATTTTTCGATTGCGCTCAAAACGTGGCAGTTCAAGTTTAGAGATTCGAAAGGCCTCCAGAAATTTCATCGCAATTGGAGTGCGGTTTAGACGGAATCGTGTAACAAACATACAGAATTACAAAAAAAGCAAAAAAAAAACATTTCCGATTTTTTTCTCCAGTGGTAATGAAATGGAATCACTTCGCTTCGCTCACTACGACTCGCTATAGCCTCATCCAACATCACATGCAAAATCTGGTTGGTTGTCAAGCATACCTTTTTGGTGAAAAAATACTTAAACATGCTCAAAACTCACTTATTCGCGATGTTAGCTCTACTACTACTACTCCTACTGCTACTGTCTAATCGTCGCCAGCGATTCTGCCAAAAACTAGTGGGCTACAACGTTCATATTTACATGTACATTGAGTTATAGTAATAGAGTGCCTTTTGAGGAAAAAAATGAAAAAGTTTGCCGGAAGGCTTCCAAATGAAGGTTTATTATAAGCCTTAAACAGGCGCATAATCAACAAGTAACTATAGTAACTTGACAATGATCGCCTACATTGTAACAAAAAGCAAGTCTTTGGACCACTTGATATTTTACATTATATTTTTAATTGGTAAATACGATGGAATAAATCGATTTGTAAAAAATTATTATATTTTAACAAATAACTTTTCAATGGAACTTGAAAAGTAATAAAGATCTCACTCATAACAAAAAACTTGTAAAAATATAGCCAAACCTTACACACTCAAAGGAAAATGAGATCTAAAAAAGAGGCCAAGATCATCTACCCTTCCACACTTGCGTATTCTTAATTCATATACGTACAGGTACCGTAAAAATATCCTTGAAAAGCTTGCGAAATAGATTTGTATGACCATAACGTTTAAAATAATTTAAAAAAAGAATTTGGATGAACTATTACTTTATTTATTATTTATTATATATTATTATATTATGTACGATCACATTATTTGAGGTGTAAGTTTGGCTGTATTTTTACAAGTTTATTTATGTGTGGGATGCTCATTACTTTTTCAAGTTCCGTTGCAAAAATATCTTTAAAATATATTAGATGAGCGTAGCGAGCGAAGCGAAGATTCCATTTAACTACACTGGAGAAAAAAATACGGAATTGTTTTTTTTCTGTATTTTGTCTGTCTGTAACACGATTTCCGGCTAAACCGATACTACAATTGCGATGAAATTTTCTGGTGGACTCCGAATCTCTGAACTTAGAACGCCACTTTTTTAGCGCAATCGAAAAAATTATTTCTCATGAAATTCCGCAATTTACGATTTTTTTTTTTTTTCTGCTCGATTTTTTAAAATTTTTCGTCGACTGTAACACTACAGGCTTTATCGATTGTGAAGGAATTTTCAAGAACATTAATTATAAAATTTTTATATTCGTGTAAACTTGAGGCAATTAACATAATATTTCTCAAGGAAAAAAACGCAAATTTTCCGATTTTTAATTTTAAAATATTCTTCGACTTATAACACCTACAGGCTTTAACCGATTGTAATGATTTTTTGAAAGAACTTTATTCATGAATTAATATTTTGGTGAATTTGAGCGCCAATCGAAAATAATTTCTCGTGAAAATAGCAATTTTACCCACTTTTTTCGTTCAAAAAAATACTCGCATCCAACAAACGCGGCTTTGAAAAAGCATTTGAGAAGCTTCCTAGTAAATTTTATCAAAATCGAAATTTCTATGGTAATTACCAATTTACAATAGAGGGGGGGGGGGGGGGGGGTGTGGTTTTGGTGTGGTGTTTCTTAGGGGTGGGGGTGGGTGGGGTTGGGGGGGGGGTGTGGTGGGGGGGTTTGGGGGGGGGGGGGTGGTTGTGTTTTGGGGAGGGGGGGGGGGGGGGGGGGGTTTTTTTTTTTTTTGGGGGGGGGGGGGGGGGTGGGGGGGGGGGGGGGGGGGGTTTCTTTCTTTTTTTTCTGGATGTAAAAATCAAAGTGGCCCAAAGACTTGCTGTTGCTAAACCAAAAACAATGTAGGCGATTATTGTCAAGAACCATAGGTCCTTGGTGATTGTATGCCTGGAAAGGCCAATTTAAAACCTTTATTTGAAGTCTTCCAGCAAACTTTGTATTCTCAACGTTTTTATTCAAAGCGAATTTACATACACTATTATCTTATGTCCATGTAACATATGAAGTCTGTAGCACCTACCTGTGTCAGAATCGCTGGGGCATTAAAAAACTGACGAATAATGAAATTCTAGGAAAAAAAGAAGAAAGTCGTCGAATGAGGTATAAAATAACCATATAGGCAAAAAATATACTCAAAAGAAATCGCTAACAAAAGTTGGCTGATTCTTTACAAAACGAGGTTGAAAATTTAAATCATTCTTGTGAAAATTAAAAACTGCAAAAAATATACACAAATTTTCACAGAGTAATCAATGTAATGCCACGAGAAACCATTGAAAGGTTGTTTCTATAATTGAGGAATGAACTCTGAAAAATAACCTGTATTGAAGGTATCCATGTAGTAGATTTAAAAAATATATGCGACCTAATATCTTTCGGTAATGCTCACTTATAATGTTCTATAAAAGAATGTGGTGTGGTGCCTGATAAGCTATAAATATCAATAGTGAGCTTCATATACAAAAAAGGGGAGCACACACTTTTTGAAAAAATATAGACCAATTGCGTTGTACCTGTCATAGAAAAATAATGGAAACGATGTATTCAGATCCAATTAACAAACATATATTGATAAGTTTTTAATATCATTAATAAAGCGCAACATGGGTTTCAACAAGGAAAAATTACTTCCGACCTCCCTTGTGCGCTTTCAAATTTGATAAATTCTAAATTAAATGACAACTGCACTGTTAGCTATGTTTATAGATTTTAGGGAAAGGTTTGATACGTTCGATACGTACGATACGTTGTTCGGTGCATGTTGCGATTTGACTTTGAGGGCCACCCCAGGCCAATAATTCATATTCAAGTAGGAGATTGCACTGGATAAATAGTAGATAGTAGTAGTAGTAGGGTTATTTATTCATTAGCACAATTGTCTATTTTCATTTCCAATAAATGGTCACATCATGGTATATACAGGGTATATTCAAAAATACATACAAATGATACAAGTGCAACACATTAATCTCAAAACAAGCAACAATTAATAATCTATACAACACACACTAAGTCACGAAATTTCAAATACATTTCAGTCACAAGCATCCGCTTTAAAAAATAAACACTCAGCTTATAAATCATTGTACCAAAATCAAATACACATGTTTAAACAAGTACTTCATCTCTAATAAAAATTAACGCTATGTTGGTCTAGGCTTACAAAATGTATGTTTTGTACCTATTCTCTTATTTTTACATTATGTCCCAGAAGGACAATACTTCATTTCGGTTACACTTAAACATTTGCTTTTTATTATATTACAACATTCCTTTCTAAATTTTGTGTAGTCACCGATACTGTTAATTTCTTGTGGAAATCTATTGAAAATTCGAACACCCTAAATATAAGTGAATTTTGTCCAAATGCACTATTTGACCTTTTCAAAAAATAAGCTTGTTGATGTTCTTAAATTATAATTTTGAATTTTTGAATAATTATAATTTCCTACAAGTACTCAGGTGCATTGCCACAAAAATTCTATGAAGAAAAAAATAGGGTATAAGCAAAATTCTTTGTTTTATCGTCAACCAATGTTAATGATTCGCACATCTTGGCTATCGACGTGTCCTCTGCTAACTCTTAATATGCTCCTCATTGCTTTGTTTTGTATCTTTGTAATTACATCGATTTCATTTTATGAAGCCTAAAAAGTACAGAACTACAAAAATCTATAAGAGGAGAAACTATAGCTTATTATTAGAATTTCTTGAAAAACAAGTGGCAAGTGCCATGTATTCGACGGAATAAACAACCTTTCTTGCAAATCTTTTAATAAATCTGATTTCCAGGGATTTAAAATTAAAATTTCATCAACAATAATCCCTAAAAATGTTCAACTGGTCAACGATGTCCACCATTTCATAATTAATAATAATCTGAATCTCTTAAGTGCTTCTTTATTTTTTGTTTTATTTATTTCAACACAAAACCATTGCTTTCGATTCTTGAAACATTTATTTTTAACTGTTTACTCGTTAACCATTCTTCAATAAGTTTTAGAATCATAGGTTAAGAACATCATACCTTCTGCAAAGTAGAACCTATACTACTATTAATGCTCATTTTGTTCTGCATAAAGAAAAACTTTGACCAATATTTAATACATTGCCTTATATCGTTTATGTAACACTAAAACAAAAGGGGCCATAAACACTGTTCCCTTGAGGCACCCCAAATGATTTTCTCTATACGTTGAGGAAAATTACCAAACGTAACTTTCTGAACTCTAGTCCCAAAATAAGAGACAATCAATTTCAAAAGCTTTTCCTTGAGCCCATAACATTCTAGTTTTTTTAAATTCAGAATTTGTCTATCGGATTGTTTTCAAAATGCCCCTCTTTAGTCAAGTGACACTACAATAGTAATATTTTCCTCTTGCATATTGCTTCTCAATTTCCTCCAACAACATGCTGATGCTGATCATTTTAATGTGTGTAAATTTGTACAGAGTGTTCCTTAGTTTTTTCGACCCATTTCATGTGTTGGTATATAGTCACGCCAATATATTAGTTTGGTAAACTTTTTCAACTGTTTTTGTTATTATTTACAAATTCTCGGGAGTCAAAAAGATCATGCATATAATATATTTATATATATCAGTGTAAATTACGAAGTCTGAACTTTTCAACGTTCATTTTAATTTATGAATTTATTTCTTAACTATTCATTGTATTAAAAACTCGTCTGTATGATTGAAACATACTTACGCAATTGGTAACGTCACGTGGAATTTACTGACGACAGACGCCGCCACACAGTGTCTCGTGTCTTTCATGTTCAGAGTGAGCGAGCGAGTTTCAACTTTCATGATGCTTACCAAAAGAGATTTCAATTGTTTTTAAGATTGTACATAGGACATAGTGAACTATCGTCAAGGTTTTCGCAAATGATGAAGATCGCATAACACGCTTTTAGATGTCAGAGTTTCTAATTTCGGTCGCGTTTGGCTAAATTTATTCAAAATTATTATTGCAATCACAAGTAACCATGTTTAATGCCAGAAAGTGCATCGAAAACTTTAAAAAACAAGTTATAACGTGTGTGCTAATTAAAAAGGCTGACGGAAAATATAATTTTATTTTTATTGAAACCAATCTTTACAAACGCGAATATTTTTATTTGCAACAGAAAAACGTAAAATAATGAAAGAGAGACTAACACATGGTTACAGTTTGTGAGCGATTTCCAAGTTACGTAATAAAATTTCCCACAATACTTTTCTATTGTTATTGCATTAAAAGCAGTACAAGTGATACAGAATATGGCTCGAGTTGTTGAAGGACGGCGTATCCTCCCATGTTTGGGAGTAGCCTAGTATTCACCATATGGTCTTCAGCTCTGCACTATGGAGGACCAACGATGTGGAGGGCAGATTCAGGTAAATGATTTATAACTAAGTATAACTTGGATTATCTGACATCCAATACAGGGGTACTGTAGAGTATTCGGAGGGGCGACTTTAAATCGGTACAACTGTTTTGTTATTAGTTACAGAGGAGCGAGGTTATCTGAACACCACAAACAAATGATCCGAGCAGAAGGTCCGGTTGCCGGGGTCTCTGTACAAGATCCAACAATCCCTGCACCTACCTACCAGGACGAGAATCACAAAGAAAGTCGAGGTGAAAGCCGGAAACAAAATGAAAGCCATGGCCATTCGGTTAGCTATGGCGACTCCTTGGTGGGCCCAAATATTGATCTGTTGTGTTTGTGTTTAGGTGACATGGAGATGAGTGATTAGGAGGGGGCAAGGGCCGGACAATTACACGACTTAATTAACAACAAAGTCATGTGAGCGGCGTAAAGCTGTGTACATCCATTGGGAAGACGAACGATCTGAGCTGCGGCGTGGAGCGTGGCGACTCCGAGATGGAAGAGCTCTGCAGAAAAGTTGCTGGGATGTTGCGAATAGGGTGTACCAAAGGGCGCACATCGTGATGGGGGGATTGTAGATAGGTGGTACATACATGAGAGTATATCGATAAGATGAACAGGGCGATCGACCAGGGCTTGTGATGCAGAGGGTGCGAGGTTTGAAGAGATCAGGCCATGGGTATAACTTAACTCATCTAAAACTGGGACGGGTCTTCATCGAACGAGGATGGGTCTGTAGGCTAGGAAGGTTCATTACAGAAGGTATGAGGAGGTAGCAGGGGGAGAGACTGATTGGTTGCCTAGGGGGTGGAGAGTAGGGTGCGAGGTGTGTAGAGTTGAGGACGTGGGTTAACATGAACTCATCTGACGAGACTGGGGCTTGTAGGCTAGGGAAGTTCTACAGAAGGTATTGAGGGAGGTAGCAGGGGGGAGAATGATGTTGTTGGCTAGGGGGTGTGAGAGAGGGCGGTGCGAGGTTTGCATGAGTTGAGGCCGTGGTTAACATGACTAATTCTGAGAGGACTGGGGCTGTAGCCTAGGAAGGTTCATACAGAAGGTATTCGAGGGAGTAGAGGGGGAGAGAATGATGTTGAGTGCCCTTGGGGGTGTGAGGAGTAGGGGTTGCGAGGTTTGTAGAGATGAGGCAGTGGGTTAAACATGACTCATCTGAGAGACTGGGGCTTGTAGTCTAGGAAGGTTCATACAGAAGGTATTGAGGGAGGTAGCAGGGGGAGAGAATGACGTGGTTACCTAAGGGGGTGTGAGAGTAGGAGGGTGCGAGGTTTGGCTAGATTGAGGCCGTGGGTTAACATGACTCATCTGTTTGAGAGACTGCGGCTTGTAGCCTAGGAAGGTTCATACAGAAGGTATTGAGGAGGTAGCAGGTGGGAGAGACTGATGGGTTGCCTAGGGGGTGGGAGAGTAGTGGGTGCAAGGTTTGTAGAGTTGAGGCGTGCGTTAAACATGAAATCATCTGAGAGCACGGGTGCTTGTAGGCTAGGAAGGTCCACTACAGAAAGGTATTGAGGGAGGTAGCAGGGGGAGAGAATGATGTGTTGCCTAGGGGGGTTGATTGTAAGGGGTTGCGAGGTGTATAGTGTTGAGGCCGTGGGTTAACATGACTCATTGAGAGGACTGGGGCTTGTAGGCTAGAAGGGTTCATACAGAAGGTATTGAGGTGAGGTAGCAGGGAGAGAGAATGAAGTGGTTGCCTAGGGGGTGTGAGAAGTAGTGGGGCGAAGGTTTGTAGAGTTGAGGCCGTGGGTTAACATGACCCATCTGAGAGACTGGGGCTTGTAGTTAGGAAGGTTCATACAGCAGGTATTGAGGGAGGTAGCAGGGGGAGAGAATGAGGTGGTTGCCTAGGGGGTGTGAGAGTAGTGGGTGCGAGGTTTGTAGAGGTGAGGCCGTGGGTTAAAATGACTCTCTGAGAGACAGGGGCTTGTAGGCTAGAAGTGGTTCATTACAGAAGGTATTGAGAAGGTAGCAGGGGAGAGAATGATGTGGTGCCTAGGGGTGTGAGGAGTAGTGGCTGCGAGGTTGTGTAGATGGTTGTGAGGCGCGTGGGGTAACAGAATTATCGAGAGACTGGGGCTTTGCTAGTAGGAAGGTTCATACAGAAGGTATTGAGGGAGGTAGCAAGGGGAGAGAATGATGTGTTGCATAGGGGTGTGAGAGTAGGGGGTGCAAGGTTTGTGAGTTGAGGCCGTGGCACATTACCCATCTGAGAGACGGGGGCTGTAGGTAGGAAGGTTCATACAGAAGGTATTGAGTGGTAGGCTAGCAGGGGAGAGAATGATGTGGTGCCTAGGGGTTGTGAGAGTAGTGGGTGCGAGGTTTTGTAGAGTTGAGGCCGTGGTAACCTGA
The DNA here is from genome assembly GCA_024449915.1 of Sweltsa coloradensis. Lineage (NCBI taxonomy): Eukaryota > Metazoa > Arthropoda > Insecta > Plecoptera > Chloroperlidae > Sweltsa > Sweltsa coloradensis. The sequence continues at coordinate 26,040 of JAMZAV010003352.1, forward strand.
CTCATCTGAGAGACTGGAGCTTGTAGTCTTAGGAAGGTTCATTACAGAGATATGAGGAAGTTAGGCAGGGGAGAGAATGATGTGGTTGCCTAGGGGGTGAGAAGTAACTGGTGCGAGGTTGGTAGAGTGGAGGACGTGGGTTAACATGACCCATCGAGAGACTGGGGCTTGTAGTCTAGGAAGGTTCATAAGAAGGTATTGAGGGAGGTAGCAGTGGGAGAGAATGATGTGGTTGCCTAGGGGTGGAGAGTAGGGGGTGAGAGGTGTTGTAGAGTTGAGGCCGTGGGTTAACATGAATCATCTGAGAGAGTGGGGCTTGTAGGTAAAGAAGGTTCCATACAAGAAGGTATTGAGGGAGGTAGCAGAGGGAGAGAATGATGTAGTTGGCCTAGGGGGTGTGAGAGTAGTGGCTGCGAGGTTGTAGTGCTGAAGGCGTGGCTTAACATGACTCATTGAGAGACTGGGGGCTGTAGGCTAGAAAGTTCATACAAGGAAGGTATGAGGGAGGTAGTAGGGGGAGAAAATGATGTGGCTGCCTAGGGGGTGTAGAGAGTAGTGGCTGCGAGGTTTGTAAGTTGAGCCGTGGGTTAAATGACTCATCTGAGAGGGACTGGGGCTTGTAGGCTCGGAAGGTTCATACAGAAGGTCATTGAGGGAGTGGTAGCAGGGGGAGAGATGATGTGGTTCGCCTAGGGGGTTGAGAGTAGTGCTGCGAGGTTTGTAGGTTGAGAGCGTTTTTTTTTTTTTTTTTTTTTTTTTTTTTTCGGTAACATGACTCATCGAGAGACTGGGGCTTGTAGGCTAGGGATAGGTTCATACAGAAGTATTGAGGGAGTAGCAGGGGGAGAGAATGATGTGGGTGCATAGGGGGTTGTGAGAGTACTGGGGCGAGGTTTGTAGTGTTGAGCCTGGCGGTTAAACATGACTCATCTGAGAGGACGGGGCTTTTAGTCTAGGAAGGTTCATACAGAAGTATTGCAGGGAGTTAGCAGGGGGAGAGAATGACGTGGTGCATAGGGGTGTGGAGAGGGCGTTCAAGGTTTGTAGTGTGGAGGCCGGGTTAACAGACTCACTGAGAGACTGGGCTTGTGGCTAGGAAGGTTCATACAGAAGGCTATTGAGGGAGGTAGCAGAGGGAGGGAATGATGTGGTGCCTAGGGGGTGTGAGAGTAGTGGGTGCGAGGTTTAGAGTTGAGGCCGTGGGTTAACAGACCATCTGAGAGAATGGGGCTTGTAGTCTAGTGAAGGTTCATACAGAAGGTATTGAGGGAGGTAGCAGGGGAGAGAATGAGTGGTTGCCTAGGGGGTGTGAGAGTAAGGGGGTTGCAAGGTTTGTAGTGTTGGAGGCGGGGGTTAAACATGACTCATCTGAGCGACGGGCTTTAGGCTAGGAAGTTCATACAGAATGTATTGGGGGAGGTAGCAGGGGGAGAGAATGATGTGGTTGCCTAGGGGTGTGAGAGTAGTGGCTGCTAGGCGTTGCTAGAGTTGAGGCCGTGGGTTAACATGGGACTCATCGAGAGACGGGGCTGTATGCTGGAAGGTTCATACATAAGGTATTGAGGGAGGTAGCAGAGGGAGGAATGATGTGGTTGCCTAGGGGGTTGTGAGAGTAGGGGGTGCGAGGTTTGTAGAGTTGAGGGCCGTGGGTAACATGACCCATCTGAGAGACTGGGGCTTGTAGTCTAGGAAGGTTCATACAGAAGGTATTGAGGGAGGTAGCAGTGGGAGAGAATGATGTGGTTGCCTTGGGGGTGTGATTGTAGGGGTTGCGAGGTTTATAGTGTTGAGGCCGTGGGTTAACATGGACTCATCTTGAAATTACTGGTGGCTTGTAGTCTAGGCAGGTTCATTAAGGAAGGTATTGAGGGAGGTAGCAGGGGGGAGAGATGTGGTTGGCCTAGGGGGGTGGAAGTAGGGGTTGCGAGGTTTGTAGTGTTGAGCCGGGGTAACATGACCCATCTGAGAGACTGGGCTGTAGTCTAGGAAGGTTTTCATACAGAAGGTATTGAGGGAGGTAGCAGTGGAGAGAATGATGTGTTGCCCTTGGGGGTGTGATTGTGAGGGGTTGCGAGGTTTATAGTGTTGAGGCCGTCGGGTTTACATGAGTATCTGAAATTACTGGGGCATTGTAGTCTAAGGAAGGGTTCATACAGAAGGTATTGGGAGTACAGTGGGAGAGAAGATGTGGTTGCCTAGGGGGTGTGAGAGTAGGGGTTGCGAGGTTGTAGTGTGAGGCCGGGGTAACATGACCCATCTGAGAGACTGGGCTTGTAGTCTAGGAATGGTTCATACAGAAGGTATTGTAGGGAAGGTAGCAGGGATAGAGAAGATGTGATTGACTAGGGGTGTCGAGAGTAGGGGTTGCGAGGTTTGTAGTGTTGAGGCCGTGGGTTAACATGACTCATCAGCGTCTGGGGTTTGTAGGCTGGAAGGTTCATAGAAATTTATGGTAGGTGTGAGAGGGGGGTGCGAGGTTAAAGAGTTGATGCCTATGGCAGTGGCTTAACAAGCCATGTTTCATTGGGGGTCGCATATTGTTGTAACACAAATATAAGTAGTATTGGGTATAATGGGGGCGGAGGTCTGGGAGGGTATGCCCCCACACCCCCAACTGGTGCGAGCTGGCAGCGCATAATATTTTACTAGGTTTTTGCGTGGTTTTCGTGTGTAATTATAAAATTATAGATTGACAGAAAAAAAAAAAAAAAAAAACTTTTATTGCCAGTAAACAAAATCTTGCCAAAAATTATGCTTACCCTGCCACGCCAACACCCTCCCCCAACCCCGTAGTTACGCTCTGGTCCCATCTGAGTAGAGACAAGCTACATCTGAGAAAGGCTAGGGCTTGTAGGTTAGGGTGGTTTCATATAGAAGAAGAGAAGAGAAGAAGAGGAAGAGAGAAGAAAGAAGAGGAAGAAGAGAAGAAGAAGAAGAAGAAGAGAAGAAGAAGAAGAAGAAGAGAAGAAGAAGAAAGAGAATGTAGTATGAGAGGAATTAGGTTGATGCCTAGAAAGATTAGAGGACATTCAGACTTTTTTGTACACATAAGTCTGTTTATTTAAATGTGTCTTCAATACATAGGCACATGTTTTAGCATTTGAGTTTGTATCATGTGAAGTCGTAATGGAAAGATGCATGAGGGTAGCAACGACATCACATGTTTTACACCTGCAAATCAGCAATAGTCGGCCTGATTAGAGTGTTGGTTCGCTCACTATCGAAAAACTGATCGAACCTCCACCAGTTTCGAGCAACTAAGCTCTAGGACTAGGCCTAGGTCCGCTATTTACAATCCACAGTGACAACAACAGGCTAGGGTAGCCCCCTACAGAGTAGGGGCTAGGCTCCTATACTCTTTCAAAACGTAGGGCTTTGGAGGCCTTTCCTTGGTCTGTCAATCAACAAAAAAAGCCCGCCGCAAATCAGCGTGCCAGTCAGCGGATTCACAATACTCCGAAAACTTTACACAGCTTGTAGTTTCTTTATGCCAGGCGTCCGTCATGTTTTTCCTTATGTTGCGCTTGTGTTGTGCTATGCTTATGCTATGCCCATAGGGAAGATACTGTGTAATACACTGTCCTCGGGTGCCAGCTAGGTACAGGAAGACCACTAAAATTACATGAAAAGTGACTGCCTCAGGAATTAAGTATGACAATCATAAAGTATTTAAACTAGGAAAACGCTAAAGTCCCGCCGCGTTGATGGAATGAGCTTTAAAAAATGTTAGTTTGCATGGGATATCTTTACTTTTGGGCAATTCTTTGTTTGCTGCCTACGCCATTGTAGCTGATTGTTGTCAAGTTTTTCTTTGGTTTACCTGTCAACTGGTATTGATTTCCGGATAAAAAAAACTTTATTAAAAGCTTTATTTCTAGGATTCTGCCTAACTTTTTCAAACTTTTATTTCAAAAGGTACACATCACCATAACCTTAATGTCCCATGTGTAATATGAACGTTGTAGCCCACCAGTTTGGTCAGAATTGGCCCAAATGGACACGAAATATCGCCAAAAAAATCAAAAAACTTAATAAAAGGTTATTTATATGGATTTGGCTAACTTTTTTCAAACTTTTACTTTTTTAAAAGGTACTACATCACCATAACTTATGTCCATGTATAATATGAACGTTGTAGCCCACCCGTTGGTCAGAATTTAACCCAAATGTCACTAAAATATCGCACTCAAAATCGAAAAAAATCGTAAAAGTACGATATTCATGAGAACTATTTCTTCGATTGCTACACAAAAACAATTTACACCTCTAGTTCAAAGATTTCGAAGGTCTGTCAAAATTTTCACTCCAGATCGGAATGCCGTTTGCTGGTAGAGAGTTAACAAACAAACAAAAAAACAAAAAACAAAAATAATAATAAAAAAAAAACACCCGAGATAAATTTTTTGGGGTCAGTGAAATTGAAGTCTTCGCTGTCGCCTCATCCAAAAAAAAACACCAAAAGTAATTATTATTACCTCAAATCAAACGCCCTGATGGCTACTTATCCGTCAAATCAGACGTACTTGAGTTTGGAGGAAAAATAATTGCGATGGTCGCTGAATTTTTGCAGAGACCTTTCTTATATAATTACTATTAACATAACTAAAACTCCCCTACAATCGGACTGGAGCTTCGGCCGCCATATAGGAAATGGCGACCAAAAGGTGATTTGTTATCGAATATCTTCCAAATTTGTTGTGAGAAAGAAAAATATTTCAATTACAAAAATATTCCCCATTCAATTTCCCTACAAAACAGGTATATCTTCTATAGTTTTGGTAGGGGAAACAGGTTACGTCACAAAGATCGTGGTTTATCTGTTGCTCATTGGACGTACAGCTTATTTCCAAATTTTCCCGACCAGCCTCAAACAATGCCCGGTAAATCCGCAAGAAATCGATTTAAATACAATTAGGACTTTTATACGGATTCATGAAAGTTCCATTAGTATTTAAAAAATAAGTCTGGCGAAAATTGAATTTTGCATTTACGGAATTGGGTTTTCCATGTTGGCATTCCTCAAAAATGCTTTTTGACGTCCATTATTGAAGCACTAAATAGAATTGTAGGAAAAATCTTCTATGCAACATTGAAAGACATAAATAATGAGCCGATGCACCAAAGTTTAAATCCAAATGCAGCTAATTCCTAATATAACAAGATGAATACTGTTTTCGTGCTGTTTTCACACTCTTTTTGTACATAATTCACCTTTGAGGTTGTGGATATTAGGAATTAGCGCCATATTGGTTTTAAACTTTGGTTGTTAATCGGCTCATTATTTGAGTCATTTCAAGTGCGTAGGAAGATTTTCTCCAATGCTAGTTCGTGCTTAATAATGGACAGTCAAAAAGGGCATTTTTAGGAAATGCCAACACAATGGAAAAACCAAATTCGGGTAAATGCAAACTTCGATTTCGCCAGACTGATCTTTTAACATACTCATACTAATGGAAGCTTTCATGGACCCCGTACAATAAGTCCTTTTGTATTTAAATCGATTTCTTATGGATACCAGGCATTGTTTGATGTCGGGCGTTGAAAATTTTGGAAATCAAGCTGGTACTCAATGAGACAAAACATATAAACCACGATTTTGTGACGTAACCATTTGCCCCTACCAAAACTAAAAATACACCTGTTATGTAGGAAATTAAATGGGGTAATATTTTTGCCATGAGATATTTTGTCTATCTCAACCCAATTTGGAGTATCGATAACAAACACCTTTTGGTTTGCCATTTCCAATATGGGCGGGTCGAAGCTCCAGTCGATTGTAGGGGCGTTTTAGTATGTTATAAGTAGTATATAAGGAAGGTGTTTGCAAAACTCAGCCGACATCGCAATTTTTCCTCCAAAAAATTCTTATTTGACAAGATATACCTGTCTTGGCGTTCTCGAACACACCTTCAGCTGGACCGATCGATCCCCGACAATGCTTATTTATTTTAAATGGTATGACATGATTTTGAAGTAAATCTAGCTACAGAATATAGTTACGTCATGCGTTTTCAGTCCTGTTCATATTGACAATTGCGCTAAAATTTAGTACAACAGAAACACTCCTACATATGAGCTCAGATTAAGTTCTCCTTAATTAACCAAAAAAAAAAGAAAAATGGAAAACTAATGGGTAATGAAGACAAAAAATATTTAAAATGCCTGTGACATGTACTCATCCTTCGATGTTGCTGCTGTGTAAATAACTCCAATGTTAGTTGGAAGGTTTGTTATTCTTGATGTTGATTTAATAAATAAATGTGATGATGATTTTATTGTGATGCACTGATGGGTACTTATTGCAAGCACGGTGATGGTAGAACACACGCGGTAGACTGATCGTCTCCCGTGTCTTCGTAAAATGTTCCATAATCACTTGGGACGCAGTAGATGGCATCTGGTGCACGGATGATTAATTTGACACGATTAGTCAACACTTGCAGTAGGACACATGGTCGTACTGGATTGATTACAATGATGGTTGATAACTATGGTTTATACAACATTGATAACCACTTTGTAACAACCTTACACTTTTACTGAAAGAACTTCAAGAAGTCCCCTTCATAAAAAACACAATACTAACCGTTATTACTCCGCTAGGTTACGTACGGATACACATCTTCCTCGTGGATAGATCTTGGAGCCTCAACAATGGAAATCTCACACGACCCGATGGGCCTTCGGAGGCCAAAAACCCCTAAAATTGCTCTCCCACAACACAACTATCCTCCAACAGACACTCGAGTCTTAACATTGCCCTTGATCACGAGCTCGTTTACCCTGAAGTACTCAGTTCTCAGTAACGGTCAACTTCTAGAGTATATTGTAAGTAAAATATGTGTTCTCGCCGTATCCTTAAACATAGCTATTTACGCCCTTTGGTTATAAACGCAGTTTACCTGCCTATATCCTTACATTATTGACTTGCCTTCCGAAGAGGCATTTGACAGAGAGGCGCTTCTTCGAAACCAATTATAACAATAGTTTCTACGACGGAGATCTAGCTAAGCAAAAAAAAAATCTCCAGACTTCTGTCGTGAGCTAAGCTAAGTTCTCTTAATAATAGTAATGTCGGTAATGCTAAGGGATATGAATCCATGTTCAGCTGTGTACAGTGCATGAGCTCACCGATACCAGGCGAGAGTAGGTTGATCATTTATGTCTGTTATCGCTAATACAGTGCACACTTTTTTTGATGATTTATGACTCTTATTACACGGTCACCACTACCCTAAGTACTCCTCATTCCAGACTCTAGATAAGAGACGATTCAGGTCACAAGTATAATCGTGGTAGTCCCCTAGAGAACTACGTCATCACAATAACATCTTCTCCGGGATTAACATCCATGCTTTAGGGGTGACATCCGCTAAACTTGACATGGTGGAGAGCGGCACTCTGTTTTGTGGTTGTTGTAAGGGGGTGGTGATTGTTAATTACTAGGTAATTGGCTTAAATCTGTCAAGGTGAAGTCTTGTTGGACAGAGAGGAATGTGGTGATATTTAATTACTGGGTTATTAAATAAGACTGGCATAGTATTGTATTTGTGTTTTTTGTAGGAACTCATAGCTGGAGGTGCCGCTTTGGTAAGTATTTTATGAGTGTACATAACTGGTTTTGTACATCTGTTTATGAGGTCGTAAGGTGGAGTGATTATACAATACAGTGCAGTATAATGTGTAGACAGCGTGGTGCGCATCGTTGCATAGCCCAGGACGTAATCGAGGATAGCTTATCTTTTCTCTGAGCTGACAGTTTTGCAGTCTAGGAGTTGTACTTTGCACAGCCAGAATGAACAACTTTGAGTGTTGTGTTTTAATGCAAAGAGAGCCAGTCTCTTTAGAGCCATAGTCGAATAACTTTGAGTGTTGTCTACTACGAACAGGGCATAGTCTCCAAGTGAGGATAGCATGGAGTTATCCAGGGGTTGCTGGATGAGTTCAAAAGGGGGTCATGATGTGGAATGGTGGATCGAAAATTACGAGGCGGTGGTAATGACTGGTCGGAGGTACAGAAGGTAACGGCTTTACAATTTTTCTTGCAAGAGACTCAATTAAATGGTACCGACATGTGACGTCCAAGGCCAGGACGGTGGTAGGCGCCGCTTGAGTGGTCGGCGGTAAATGATCATTTTATTAAGACATATGGGTACAACTGTGCGATTTGCAGTATTGGACGAGCAAATGTTCGCAAGGGTGCAGCGTGATGGGGAGAGTGCGACTAATGTGTTTGCACGAGCCTGTCTGTGTTATATGACGGATCGTTAAATATCGGATACTGCTATTGTGATACGGGGATTGAGGCCAGATTTGGCTCTGATGTTGGGAATAGAATAATTCGAAAATATAGATGAATTATTGATAGAGCTTAGGCGGTTGGAGAGGATGAGAGGGAGTGCGGAGGTGGCTGTTCAGCACAGGGTTGTAGAGGAGGAAGAGGTGAAAGTTACATCTATTGCTCATAATGGTTTAGTTGAAATGCTGGCGGCATTGCCAAGGGAAGTGAATTCCCTTCCGGTCATAGTAGGGAGCGAAGTGAGTCGGAACAAGGAAGTTGTCCAACAAGTGGTTGCTTCAGGGCAGCAGGCTGTTGGTCAGGTGTGCTAAGGTAGTACTCAGATGAACCAGGGTGGTAGTCAGATGTATCTAGGTGGTAATCAGATATACCAGGGTGGTAATCAGTTATACCAGGGCAGTAGTCTTATGCCAGAGGTACACTCGGATGCACCAAGGTGGTTGGGGTAATCAACAGAGGTTTGAGCCTAATAGAAGTGGATATAAGAGGATGGATTAACGGCCAAATCAGCGCTTTATTCAACGTAATTGGGATAATCGGGTAATGTGCTTTTATTGTAAAGAGCTGGGTCATTTTAAGAGGGACTGTGTCAAACTGAAGTCTCTCGAGGTTCATCGGAGAGCACCTGTTGTTGTCTCAATGGAGCAGATGCCATCTTCTGTGTCGTTAACGTATAACGTGGTTGGAGCGCCCTGTCGTGGAAGGTAGTAGCACTGGGGTGTTGACTGCTTCCAATAATGGGGAGGTTTCTAACGTTTGTTTCTTGTGGTTAAGGGTGGTGACATTTTCCGTGACGACTTATAGCAATGACGAGGTAATTTCTGAGGTTTTGACTCCTGAGATTGAGGATGGACGTTCTGTGGTATCTGCTTCTCACGAATATATGGGGATGATTTGTTCTCCCATGGTGATTATAAGAGTAGTGGAACCACTCACGAGGATATAAGGGAAGATTTGTTGACCCATAGTGTGGGGCAATGAAATCGCTCATGAAGAAGTAGGGGGTGCCTTGCGGATGTCACTTCTAGGAGCAGCGGGTAGTACTTCACTGTCTACTGTTCATGAGGACGTAGGGGAAGCCGTGGCGGTTTCGCTTGAGGAGGGTTCTACTGCATCTGTGGCTACGTCTTGTGAGGAAAGAAAGAGACCCGATGTGATTGTTTGCCCTATCGTGGAGTGTGATAGACACCATCGACCTATAAGGCATTCATTAAGGGGTGCGCCAAGGGGGTGTCATGCCCTAGTGTTGGAAGTGGTAACACTGATATACCATTGTCTCTTGAGTTTAAATTGGGGGGTAGTATTGGTGTACCCTTTGCTCTTGGGTTTAAGGGAGGAGGTACCAAGGGTGGTGTCACAGTTATATTTGTAAGTGCATAGTTATGCCATGGACTTCATTCTCCGTAGTTATACTGATTGTTTTATTTGTTGTAAATACAATGTGATGACAAGAGGCGAGGTCTACATTAGCAGACGTGACTAAGTTATTTCTGTGTCAGGAGTAGGGCTATGTATAATGCTGAGCTATTCAATTGTCAGTCAAAGCTTTGTGAGGCACAGTCATTTCAATTAACCTTGAGTCTTCTAAGTGGGTCGGCAATAAATTTAAATTGTTTGATTTCATGAATGTAGCAGAGGTTGCAAATTCACATTTTTTATGTTAATATAAGGAATAATCATTGATGGTAACCGTAACTGGAAACAACAAATAAAAGAAAATTGCAAAACTCTATACGTTACTGTATCATAAAATTCTATAGACTAAAGAGCGTACTTAACAGAGTAACTCTAAAAATGGTATATTTTGCGTTTATTTTTACTAGACTGAAATACGGCATAGTTGGCTGGGTGGAATAAGAAACACTCACTTAGAACCACTAAACCTTATACAGAAACATATTATAAAATTAATCAACAACAAATCACTAAGATTCTCACCAAACCAACTATTCATTGAAAGTAGCTTACTAGATATCAGGCAAATATACGTTCAAAACCTTATGGACATATTGCACGAATTCAACATTAAACAACCCCTTAATCAACTCAACATTACCACACTATAACAAAAGGACAATCCAAGCTCAAAATGAACATACCAAGACGAGACAAAAGCATTGGACAAAGACTCGGTACATTTATAGGCCCAAAGATATTAACAAAATGCTAACGGAAATAAGAAACCTCTCCCATAATAAAATTTAAAAATGAAGTTAAAAAATGGACTTTGGGAAAGGCAGAGAATTCTGTGCTAACCTGGTAAATAAACACTTTGAGTTACTAAAATAGAAAATGCTATTATAACTGTAATAGTCAATTAATAAATATATATATTTTTTAAAGATATTCGTTAACTTGGTAATAATTTATTATAATTCAAATTACTGCTAATACTGTTACTGCTGTGTCACACAATTTTATGTTATTAGTTACCTACTTCTTCTTTCTTCTTTTATATTATTTAACAAACATACTTCATTTATTTACTTGTAGGGTAAATAAATCCATAGTTTCATTTATATTTTTATCCAAACACCAACAACATCATTTATAAGTAGCCTACTATGCTTGACTTTTTAAATATTATTGTCAAAATCATTACCAACTACAATATATGTATAATTTTATATTGTACCGGTACTTTAAATCATAAGATTAATTTAGACTGTACTTTAAACATAAGACTTTATTTGTATCTCCACTGTAGATAGATTGATCTATTATTAGATTAGATTAGATTAGATTGGAAAAATATCTATATTTGCTTAGGTATAACTTTTTCTATTTAATGTGTAAATGTACTTTAAATGTTTTTTATCCACTTAACTCCACATAAGATTACTGCATAGGTCTCGCAGCCGCATCGCCATCTTAAATAATTTTATTTAAATTATATTTGAATACACCCACACACAGAGCTCCGGCTCTAGGTGGGTATTCTTCTTCTTTGGGCCCTAACTGGCTAAATATGAAATGTACAATTATGTATTTGAACTGAAGTTGAATAAAGACTTATCATTTTGTATTGGAAACCAACATACACCGATCAATATTTGAATGCTAATTCAAATCATCCTTCACATGTAAAAGAAGGTATGGTTAAAAGTTTGGTTTCTCGTGCACAACTAATCTGTTCAACTACCACAAGCCTAAAAATGGAACTAGAAAAGATATTTGGTGCCATGAAAGAATAACGGATACTCAAATGACTGGTTAAAAAAGCCTATTTTTCCACCAGATATTATCATCAAACCTAACATGAATAAAGATATTGAGGTAGTTAAACCTAGAATTTATAAAACGGTCTGCATTGGATACTATCCGAATCTTTTCAGAAAAGATCAAACGTCTTTTAGCTGCGTATGGCATGAGTTGTTTTTAGTTTTTCTAATACGTTGCGCAGCAAACTCACCAAGACTAAACCTAGGGCAATTATTCTAATTGGTGGCCTTGGTATTATTTTTTTTTAATCGTGGGAAACCTGTTGTAGGGTGCAATCTAAGGGTGCAATTAGCCCGTCTTCAGGTGAACTAGGTATGTGTGAATAGGAAATTGTGAAGGGATGATCCAGGGATGTTTAAGAGGACTCAATCCCTTGCATTCGCATTAACGACTGAGAAAAACCTCGGAAAAAACCTTCAGTCACGATTGCCGGTCTCGACGGGATTCCATCCCGGGACCTCCCGAATCAGAGTCGAGCGCTTAGCGCCCGAGCCAACACTGTCGGTGGGCTAGGTTATGACATTGCGCATCCTCCCGCTGGCGCCGCGGGGGTTGTGACGTGACCTTGGAACAAGGGAGGCCTGGCCGAGCGCTTGGCCCGCACCCCGCACATGTTAAACTTCATGTATTTTAAGACAGGATGGACGTTTAAAAAGTAAACTCTATTTAATTCTTTTTCAACTCGACACCTACACAGCTTCCAATATGTCCTTGCATCCCACATGCGTAAAAGTATCGCTTGTATTGCAACATGTGCAGTGCAGGTTTCCAGAAAACAACACATTTTGTTTCACTTTTCATTTCCTTCAAGCTTCAGTTTGTGTTCATTACTGAAGGAAAACGGACGTACGTGTATTACGAGTATAAGTGATTGGATTGGTGTTCCTTTGCTTAAGGTTGAGTGTTTTAGTATTTGCGATTTTATAAATATATGCATCGTCGGTTCCGGTTGTTAATTGTTTGGGGACTTCTTCCAGTGTTTATGCATTATCATAGCTCGGCGTTATATCTGTCAGAACAGTATAACACACATAACAAAAACTTGTAGAAATACAGCCAAACCTTACACACTCAAAAGAAATGAGATCTAAAAAAGGGCAAGCTCATCTACCCTTCCACATTTGCGCATTCTTAATTCATAAACGTACAATGTCCCGTAACAACATCCTAGAAAAGCTTGGCAAAATAGAATTTGCGATTATTAATTTAAGCGAATAGTTCATCCAAGTTCTTTTTTCTAATTAATTTAAACGTAAAACATGCAAATTTTATTTTGACAGCTTTTCGAGGATGCTGTTATGGGACACTGTACGTTTAGGAATTAAGAATGCGCAAATGTGGAAGGGTAGATGAGCTATGCCCTTTTTTTAGATCTCATTTCTTTTGAGTGTGTAAGGTTTGGCTGTATTTCTACAAGTTTTTGTTATGTGTGTGATCTCATTACTTTTTCAAGTTCCATTGCAAAAGTATATGTTAAAATATAATAATTTTATCAAAGTTGATTTAATTTCTATGGTATTAGCAATAACAATATAGGATGAAAAAATATCTAGACCCGATTCATGTACATCCTGGGTATAGGTGGTATAACCATGGTATAGAGACGGTATAAGGACTGGACCCCAATTCTTGAGTTCGTGGGAGATGAGTTGAAAACGCAATCTGAAAACGAAGTCGTTTTCGTTTTCGAAGGAATTGGTATTCTTGAACGGTATCGTGGAAAACGTCATGGGTTGTGAGTTGAAAGAGTATTGCTGTTATTCACGTGGGGTGAGGTTCACGAAATCCAGACACTTTAAAAAGATTTGCGTATAGCAAAGAGCTCGAAAAAGTTCTATATTTATTCTAGATGGCAGTGCCTTCATAAACGCGGGCCAATCGAAAGACGAGTTGCATGAAATGATTTGATTGTTGCAATTATGTAAACAAACAGATGAGCAAGCTCATATTCGACACCTTGCTTCGACATTGTGTTTGTGTGTATTGTGTGGCAGAACAATGTTGTGCTGGCATAGGGTTGGCTAGGCTTGTCAAACATGTAATGTAAGTATGAATTTTATCTAGTCCTATAGCCTAATGGAACTTTAGACCTACACTGTTGTATTATAAAAAAATGTCTACATTGGCCTAGGTCAATGACGGTTTTCTGATTTGTTTTATTTATGAGAGTATAATGACAACTTTTCTCTGTTTCACACATAGAAGCAAAATTTAAAATGTCCGCCATTTGTTTACGTATCGCACTTTCCCACCTAACTCTGCTTATACCGTCAACAAGTGTCAAGTAACTATGGTTACTTGTTGATTGTATGCCTAGTGTTTAAGGCTTATTTTAAAACCTTTATTTGGAAGCCTTCCAACAAACTTTTTCAACTTTTTTTTTTAAAAGAGACTATATTACTATAACCTTAACTCATTCAGACCACGTGTCCATTACAATGGACATAACAGTTTTGATTTTTGAAAAATAAGACTTAAAGTTTTTTCAATTTGGCCAACAAAAAAAATTCAAAAAAATTGGGGAATTCAAATTCAATTTTTTTTACCTCATTGCGATAGGACGAATAGTACTGTTTTAGAGAAGATTAAAAAATTGGAATGTGTAAAAAAGGGAAAAAAAAAAGTTTTTTTGGTTTTTTCCCGGAAATTTAAAATATTACTAGTATTGCCAGTTTTTAAAAATTTACAGAAAATCCAAAATATCCCAAAAATTCCTAAAAAAAAATCTAGTTTTAGAAATCACTTAAATTTACATTTGAACATCAAACTTTTGCTTTCATTCGAAATCCAAAATTTCCCAAAATTCCTTAAATATAACAATGAAAAATATAAAAAAAATACTAAAAATATCAAAAAAAAATGACGGAATTTTAAATTTTTTAGCTTAAATATTCTAATTTGTGCCAATTTAATTATGGTCTGAATGAGTTAATGCCCATGTAAAATATGAACATTGTAGTCCCACCGTCTGGTCAGAATCGCGGGCCGGGACGTGTTAGATGTTAGTAGTAGTAGTAGTAGTAGTAGTAGTAGTAGCTAACATCCTTAAAGTGATTTTGAGCATGTTTCAAGCCATTTTTTCACCAAGAAGGAATGGTCGTACCCCAATAAAATTTGGCATGTGTTGTCAGGTACCTAAATCCCCTCGATTGTGATAGTTTTCAAGTTCACATCACGTTACATGACGGCTGGGTAACACCTCGAAATCACCCAACTCTGCTTGGTGTATAAGGTGCTTGAGTGTGTAGCGCACCCCGGCTTGGCTGCGGCGCCCTAACGGGCACCTAGATATTATATTATATTATATTATTATACAAAAGACAACAGGACTCTTGTCTCACGAGTGCAATATAATAGATTGATTCAACTACTAAATAAGAACTAGAACTATATTCTAAAATAAGTGTAACATATTATGCGTGAGTGTGTCTATGTATGTATGTGTGTATGTGTGTGTGTGTATGTATGCGTGTCGTGAGTGTGTTTCGGTGTGCGTGTGTGATGATTTTACAAGTTTACGTTACTTGCACTAGATAGTGCAAGGCTGATCAGTGACTTGTAATTTTTCATGGGGGTGTTGTGTATGTCGATGTCTGTGTGGTTACTGAGTGTGTTGAACGAGTTTGGATACGATTTATACATGAATATTTATGGATGTCAATGCGACTTCTCGGTATGTAAAATGTACAGCTTTTTCTTTCGATCTGGAGGGGCACGTGATAATTAACATATCTATGAGATTGGTATCTGTTTCGTTGTTTAAATCGTTTATGTAGTACTGCGAGACAATTTGTGATCCGGATGTGATATGTTCGTGTTTTTATTTTGTTTTAATTTTTTTTTATGGGGTGACTAAAGTTTGGATGTAGGTTGCACTATAAGTGATGTGCTGAATACATAGTTATTCTCTTTATCATCCCAGCAAACATGAGACTCGGGGCCCCCGTGCGGGACAACCAGGGAAGTGCGGGTAAATTGGGGGGTTGGGGAATTGACACGGGACAACCCGCACGGGTCCCGCGCGGGACATGTTGGGGGACATTTCTATCCGGGAGAGCTAGGGGGACAACCCGCACGGGTCCCGCGAGGGAAACTTAAGGGACACCCCTTAGGTGAAAACTACGGGACAACCCGCACGGGCCCCGCGAGGGAAACTTAAGGGACCCCCCTTTCGGGAAAGCTATGGGACGACCCGCACGGGTCCCGCGAGGGAAACTAAAGGGATAAACCCAAAATGTGGAGTAATTATATTAAAACAATACGTTTTATAGATTTATGTGAATACTTCCGTTGATTTATTCTTTTAGTTCTATTTCATTGCAAATCGTTTTTTAAAAACTGAATATAGGATAGGCCCTTTATATAGACGTTAATTAAATAAATAAATATAATCAATTGATTTCAGACGAGTAAATCGCATTAAGTCTTAGTTAAGTTGTAAGGTATGTTGTCTAGTGCCGGCCACTGGTGAAGCTCGCAACTTGAGTTAGGTGTCCTGTATCATTGCGGGTGACCCAGTTTGTGATTTAGCCTATACAATTCCCAATAATTTAAAATGTCTAATATATAAGAGTCAAGATCTTTTGTACTATATTATTATCAAGATTTGAAAACAAGAATGAAGATTCGCGTTCGGTCGTTCGCGAAAGTTTGATACTCCCTGATTTGCTGTTCCTGATTTTTGAAACCTCATATTCTTTTGAGTTGGATCGTCTAATAAAATCTGTTTTTTTATTTCTTTTGCTTTTTTCTTTTTTAATGATTTTTTCCTTTCTTCTTTCTTTCTTTTTATTAATTTCTACTAATTAAGTACAAATAATCTTAAAAATATGTTGAAGAGAATCAGAGAGTGCATACGATAGCCTCATAGCAAAATTATGCGTGATATCCCTTCGTTACAACTAAATACACGTAAACCTAATTTGTATTAAACAAAATTAATTAAAAAAAAAACTAAATGTTGTAGAATCAAAATATGCTATGGACATAACAAAGAACAAAACATGTTAAATGAAAATTTTAAACTGAAATAATTTTTATTGTAAATAGTATTAAAATATGTATGATGATTTTATTGCTTAACGCCTTTATGCACTAAGGCTATTCGAGTTGATTATTGGTGATAATATGACGATAAAGGACGATCCAAAAACCTATGCCTTATTCGGGATTCAAACCCACGTACTCGATGAGCGCCCTAAAATTTTATGTGCCCCCGCGGACGTCGAGGGGGGGGGGGGATAATTGATCGCATTCGATTGGTTTATAAGATATAAGAAACAATTATCTGTTCTTGGCCTACCGTCGTCCAAGCAATTTATCCAGCCAGCATAAGATTTAATGATCGAGTATTTGTTAAAGCCTAATAATCGAAGAGGATAGCAAGGATTAAAAAAAATATATAATAGTATCATGTTTTAATAAACACCAAAACACATTTTCAATATCCACAATAGTTACACTGCAATGTTGTGTTCCGCAATCCCCCGCAAAGCGTGCTCCCTTTCATAAGCCATCTAACGCGCCATAGACAGTATAGGTGCTGTAGCCCAGGGATAGAGCGTCTGATCCGGAAAAAGGCATTGCGGGTTCGAGTTCGGCTGTAGTCAATAAAATTTAAATGTCTGATAATTCTTGTTATATTCTATGTACTTATTCCCCTTCACATTAAATGTATAAATTGAGAAAGTGGCATCGCGTAATAAATAATTCAATTTTAAAATTTTGGCCCGTTTTATCTGTTGAATTCTTTGAGTGTCTACTAGATGGGGCTAGAAGCAATGCACGGGAAACACTGGGACGAGTGCGGGGACCCGTGCGGGAAACTAGCGGGCAGACTATGGGACCCGTTTCCGGGACCTCAAGGGTAGGTCGCGGGCAAAGGCAGCGCGCGGGAAAAAGTTTGGGGCGACTTCGGGCACACTGGGACGAGTGCGGGATGTCCCGTACGGGACCCGGTCGTGGCCCATAGGACACTTCCGTACGGGGCCCGTACGGGGGTGCCGTACGGGTCCCGCACTAGCGGCATTACGGGACAGACTTCGGGAAACGTGCGGGACACCGCAAAATGTTTGCTGGGATGCTGCACATTTGCTATACGAGAAGTGAAAATATTATGATAGTGATTGTGTAAAGTGAGACTTCGGAAGGAAAATTTAATTGCTTTTCGGGTTTTACTGTTGTGTTGAACAGTATATTATGCGCGTTCCGTAAATTTTTATTTATTTTGCTATACTCATTTTGAAGTGTTACCGTATAATATGAAACAAGCATTGGAATGGCAGACGTTTATTTAATA
Organism: Sweltsa coloradensis; assembly: GCA_024449915.1. NCBI lineage: Eukaryota > Metazoa > Arthropoda > Insecta > Plecoptera > Chloroperlidae > Sweltsa > Sweltsa coloradensis. The sequence goes on from JAMZAV010003352.1 coordinate 43,859, forward strand.
TTGATTGTTTTTGTGAAGAAATGTAATATAACGAAATAGATTAACTTCCCACATTATTTATATTTGGGCAGATAATGGTTATCTGTGCCCGTATACGGTTGTAATAATAGAAGCAAATCAAACAAAGATAATAATTCCGAAAGCAGTATAAACGTTTCCCTTTTTGTTGTTTCCAAAGGATGAAGTTCTGTGTTCAAGGTGAGTTCAATTATGTAAACTGGCCGGGCCCAAATTTTAATGTAAAAAACGTCACGTATTTGTTCCGAAAAGTTTGAAACAAACGATTTTCACTGGAAAAAATTACAACATCAGCTGCCCAGGTTATTCACCGACGAAGTCCAGGAAAATTAAACCGGGATGTGTCCCGTCGGTGAACTTGCCGTCCCCTGGAGCTCCTAGTTCGGAGCACGAAACTAAAGCTAGGAATGCAAGAACAGAAAGGCGTGTCAATAGAAAACTCACAGAACAGATCACCGCCCTCGAGTCCCCGGCTACTGCTAATGAGTTGATACCGACTGCCCTCGGAGATAAACAAGAGCTCAGCAGAGTGACAAAGGTGAACGTATTGAAAACTCATACGGATCAAGATGTGAAGACCGTAGAAGAGAAACTTTCGAACTTGGAAAGGGAAAATTTCAGAGCTGAGAAGACAAAACATGTTTTTGATGGACCAACTAAAGAGTATAAAGAAGGATGTCTCTCAAGCTCAAAAATTTAAAGCCCATTTTGGGGGGAAAAATATTCACCGAAACCCAAAAATTTAAACCCCCTGTTGAGGGGCCCGGGAAAAACGGGTGAAGTGGAAAAGCAGAAGACATATCATCAGAAAATCTCGCTAAAAAAACTGTTAGGCAAAGGCCACAGATATCTTATAGGGGGGGAGCATAGGGTAAAAAAAACATGTTCCGGGGCCCAGCTTAGGGAAAAGAGCTATGTATGTGGTATCAATCAAATTCGTATGATCCATAGATAAAAAAAATTTCGATGGGGTGAGGGGGTTTTTGATTTTTTGGCGGGAGCCCGGCCATATCTAAAAAAGATGGCCCCCGCTTTCAAAATTTTAAACTAGCGTACCCTTCGAAAATATTTGACGGATTTAAATTTCAAAGGTACCATTCGAAAGGTAAATGATAGAAATTTAAAAAAATGTTTACAAATTTTCAAAAAAAAACCAATTTTGGTTTGGGGTTTAAAGTTCCCAAAAATTTTAAAATTTTTTTACTTTACACTTTCTCTTTTATGGAACAAATTTTTTACAGGAAAAAAAATTTTTTTACTTTTTCTCAAGTTGCATTTTTGGTGGATTATTTTTTATGTTTTAAAATAAAATCCATGCTTTTAATTTTCTGACAAGGAGGGGTTGTTTTAAAAAACGGGCCAAAATGAAAAAAAAGCACATTTTGCAGGAGATAAATTTAAACTTCATACCACCCGTAAAAGTTATTTTAAAATTTCTAATTTTTAATAGTTTTTATTTCTGCTATGACTTTTTCCCAATATTTACTTCCCGAAAAAGCCCAAAAAAAAAAAAAACTTTTTGGGACATTGGTTTTTTGTAGAATATTTTTTAAAAGGGTATACATTTTTGTTGGGGTTATTTTCCAGAAATTTCCCAATACGATTTATATAAATATATCTATGGGTTCCAAATAACAGTTTGGATAGCTGTAAACCTATTTAAAAACCCCCCTTTTAAGGCAAAAAAAAAAAAAATTAAAAAAAATAATGGACTTTGGTTGTTTTTGTGAGAAATCTGTTTTTTTCAAGTTTAAAAGGGTTTTTGGGGGAATAGGTTCTTTTTGCCAGAACTTTTTTTTAGTTTTATTCCCAGTAAAAATAGGGAAATTTTTTGATGGTATGGGCTCGAAATGGGTTTTTTTTGGAATTGGCTGTTTTTGAAAAAAACCCCTCAATTTTTAACCTGATTTTAATTTAATTGAAGCGAGGGGAAATTGTAGAGGAATTATGTACTACTGGTGATTTTTATTTTTCCCCTTTACTTTTTGTCGGGGACACAATTGGTGGAAAAATTAGATATTTGCTATCAACGATTCTTTTTATGAACCAAACTTAAAAATTTTTGATTAAGTAAATTTGGATTTTTTTAAATGGGGGACCTTCCCTGGGAAAAAAACAAGATGCCGCCGTCTTTGGAACTTTAATCTAAAATATTTTTAAAAAGTATTTTGCCGATTTCAATTGAAAAAAGGTTTACCGTTGAAAAAGGTAATAAAAAAAAGCTACAAAGGGTTTCCCAAAAAATTTTTCCAGAAATTTAAATTTTTTTTTGGGGTTTATTTTTGGGTTTTGGGAATTTTTAGTAATTTAACGTTTTTTTCAGAGCACAATAAGTGAAAAAACCTATGTATGGGGTATAAACGATTCGTCATGAACCGTGATTTAAAAATTTTTGATGGAAAAAATTTCCCGATTTTTTACTGACCCCTTCCCATGGCAAAAAAAAAAAGATGGCGCCTCCAATAAACCCTTTTTTGACCCCCCCCCCCCCCAATATCTTTTAAAAAGTAAAAACCCATTTTTAATTCACGTAACCGTTAAAAAGGTTTTTAAAAATGCAAAAAAAACTATATATTTTACCATTTTTTTGAAATTTTAATTTTTAAATGGGGTTATGTTAAAAAAAATTTAAATTTATTTGCCCCCACTCGTCATCGTTATGGATCTTAGGGGTTTATATCTACAGCCCAAAAAACCCAGTTTTTGAATATTTTGGCTTGTTTATCCGTAGCATATCTCTTTTTAAAATTCAATAAGCCCTTTACTTTTTTAGGGTTCCGCCCAAATACACCCGAGATAATGTATTTGAAGGGGACGGCATGTTAATAAATTTATATATGCATGAGTATTTGATCTTGATTTTTTGAAACACATTTCGTCGGGGGCACAATGTTTAATTTAAAGAATTATGTTTTGGGTTTGTCAATCGTTTCGTTTTTTTAAAAAGAAACTTAAAAAATTTTGATGGGGTTTACTCTCCCCAAAAAAAAAAGAGGGGGCCCCAAAAAAAAAAAATTTTGTAAGTTATATATTTCTAAGGTAATTGACAGATTTAATTTTCAAAGGTACCATTGGAAAGGAAACTAAAGTACAAAAAATTAAAAAACTTGAAATTTTTCCAACAAAACCCAAAATTTTTTACTGAGGTTATCTTTTGTGGGAAAAAACTATGCCCGCTGTTATTTTGGGTTTTACCTTTGACAAAATTTTTAAAAAAAGTTCCTCCACCAAAAATTTTAAAATCCGGGACCAGCTGGGGAAACCCAGATAAACCATTGGACGCCTAGTTTCCCGGGGTGTTTCTAATTCTAATTTTTCACATCATCACCCAGCCCACCCAGATCCGATCAGTATAGCGTACAAAAATACACAAAATTTTAGTACACGAATAGCGTTTGCAAATCAGCCGAAGAAGAATTTCGTCTACTAGGAGGGTCCCTCAAGCAGAAGGGTTTTTCCCAATGAATCATTAAAAAGGGCCCCTTTCAAAAGACAAACTAAATCGGAAAAAGATGAAAAGGGCCCCAGTAAAAGGAAAGAACCCTGACTGCAACTGCAATTTGCCTTATGTTATAAAAAGAAACGGACCAAATAGGGAAAAAATTTTTGCCCAAACTAAACATAAAAACACCAACAGAAAAAATAGGAGAGTTTTTTAAGAACAAGGATTACATCCCCTAGAAAGTAGGGCGTTTTTGAAATTTTTATTTTGGGAATTGTGAAAGGTGTAAGAGGGTCAAACATGAAGGAACATGTTTCAACGTCAACAAGAACACAGGCTAGCTGTGTTAGTTAGTTTGTTTCGAGGGCCTTTTGGGAAAGATTTTATTTGGAAAAAAACCCTTTTGGGTTTTAGCACATTTTCCTGTAAAACAAAAAATTTTCTTCCCCGCTGATTTTCCCTCAGCTTTTTGTGTACTATTCTGTGTATTTGTGTACGCTACCCGATTGGGGTCTGGGCTGGGGGTGGATGATGATTTTGAAAAATTAGAAATTTGAAACACCCAGGACTGGCTGTCAATGTCATACTTTTTTCCAGCTGGGGTTTCCCGGGGTTCCCAATTTTTTTTGGGGGGGAACTTTTTTTTAAAGAGTCTATTTGGGACCCCAAAAAAAAAAGCGGGCATAGTTTTTTTTTTTTACAACAAGATAACTTTTGTAAAATTTAGGTTTTGTAAAATTGGAAGTTTAAATTTTTTGCCTTTCTTTAGTTTCCTTTCCCAAAGGGACCTTTGAAATTAAATTTTGTCCCAAATTTCCTTAGAAAAATATTTTAAAATTTTCCCAAAATTTTTTTTGGGGGCCATCTTGTTTTTTGCGACGGGGAAACCCCCATTCAAAATTTTTTAAAATTCGTTTCATAAAAGAACGATTTTGGGACCAGATTTCATAATTCTTTAATCCCAAATTTTTGTGCCTCGACGGGAAAAGTTTTTTCAAAAAATCAAGATCAAATACTCGATGCCTATATTATTTCATTTACCCCAGGGCCCTCGCTTAAATACATTATTTTCGGATGTATTTGTCGGTACATAAAAAGTAAGGCTCATTGAATAAAATAAAGAGATATGCTACGGGTAAAAAAAGCCAAACATATTCAAAAAACCGTTTTGGTCAGTAGATATAGGCCATTAAAATCCATAACGATTTACGAGGTTTTGGTAAAAAAAAATTTTTCGTTTTTTTAACATAAACCCTTTGTAAATTTTTAAAGTTTCAAAAAAAAATGAAAATAATTGTTTAAATTTGTCATTAAAAATTTCCAATTTTTTTTTTAAAGGTTTTACGTGAAAATTAAAAAATCGGATATATACTTTAAATGATAGCGAGTCAAAGGTTCATTTGGGGGCGGCCCTCTTTTTTTTTGCCATGGGAAGGGCCCCAGTAAAAAATCGAAATTTTTTTCCCCTCAAAAAATTTTTAAACACGGTTCAAACGAATCGATTGGTTTCCCCATACATAGTTTTTCACCTATTGTGCTCTTTAAAAAATCGTTAAAATTACTAAAAAAATTTAAACCAAGCAAACCTCAAAAAAATTAAACTTTTTTGGAAAATTGTTGGGGGTTCGTTTTTTAGCTCTTTTTATTACCCCTTTTTTTAAAGGTACCTTTACAATTGAAAACGGCGAAATAATTTCAAAGATATTTTTGTTAAATGTTCAATGCCCGGGGGCCATCTTGTTTTTGCCCAGGGGGGGGTCCCCCGGTTTTAAATTTAAAAACAAAAATTTTTCTTAATTTAAAAATTTTTTAAATTCGGATCATAAAGAAACGATTTATACCAAAATCTAAAATTTTTTCACCCAAATTTTGGGCTCGACAAAAAAAGTAAGGGAAAAATAAAGATACACCAGTAGTAGCATATTTAAATTTATCTACCCCAAAGCCACGCTTTAATTAAAATAAACTCAGCTATAATTGTCAGAAAAAATGGAAAAGGATTCATTAAAAAAACACAAATAAAAAACCACCCAAAAAGCCAAAATTGAGAAAAAAGTAAAAAAAATTTTACCCCAGTTTAAAAACGGTTTCCCTAACGAGAAAGGTTTTTAAAGTAAAAAAGTTAAAGTTTTTGTAACATTACCTCAAACATATTTGGGTTTTTTGAATTTTTTTTGGTAAACATTTTTGAAATTTTTTATCATTTACCTTTCGGAAAAGGGACCTTTGAAAAAATTTAAATCTGTCAAAAAATTTAAAGAAGATTTCCTAGTTTAAAAAATTTGAAAAACGGCGGGGCCCTCTTTTTTTAGATATGGGCCGGTCTAAACCAAAAAAACAAGGAAAATTCACCATCAAAAAGTTGATCTATGGATTAATACGAATCGTTGATACCCCCAACATAGCTCTTTACCGTTTCGGCCCCGGGAATTTCCCATGCTCCTCTACTATTTGGGACAAACTTTAAATACACACTCCCTGCATTTTTACTTTAAGAAAAAAATGGGGCTCAAAAAACTACACTGTGGTAATTTTTAAATTGCCCGAAGTTCAGTTTTTTGGCAGCAGAAACTTTTGGAATATTTTGAAAATATTGGAAAATTTGTTTGGGAACATGGGTTTAACTGGTTTAGAAGCTACCTTTTAAAAATAGGAAAATTGTGGTTAAAAAGGGGGTTCTTAAAAGGAACCCCCCCCCAAAAAAATCTAAAAATGGGGGTAAAAACCCAAGGCTCACATTTTGGGACCCAATTTTTTATTTGTTTTACGTAAACGAGATTTGTAAATATATTTTAAAACCGCGTTTTTACTTTTAAAGTTGGCCCCCACGGGGCGGGCTCTAATTCTGTTCATAAGATTTTAAAAGTGGCAGACCAAAACCTAAATCAGATTTCAAAAAGTTGGCGTGTTATGGTCCCCGATAGTGAATTTAAATCTAATTCAATTAAAAAATAAAAAATTTTAAAAACATTTTTCGCCTTTTAATGAATTCCCCCCCTTCGGATAGCATTCGCATAATAAGTCACCCTTTAATGAGGTTTGATACATTTATAGTGTAATGGTTATGTGAATGTGTTGAGGAGATCGAGGTGTTGATACTCCCCGTGTATTTAGGGGTTTTATAATAGGGTAAAATTTTTAAGTTGGAAGCCTCACATTGGGCTCAGTTTTTCCAAAAAGGGTTAGAAGTTGGGGCCCTTTCAATTATATAAATTAAAATATATTTCACCCTTAAAATTTCTATAGTCCGAAAAAATGGGGGGGAGCTGGGGAAAAAACTTTTATTTTAAATCCTTGTAGGCCTATTGCTAAGTGTTTCACAAGTGTTCACTTGTCGGTAGCTACAAAAAAAAACCCGAAGGTATGACAAAAACATTTTACTTAAACCCTATTCTAGGAGAGGGAAAGTTTTATCTTTTTTGGCCATCCTGAATAATAAATCAATACAGGGGGAAGAAAAGGGGTTTTTTAAAGTTTTTCCCCTTCCTTTTTTTATCTTTTTCTATCACGCAAAGGGTTTGGGTCCCTTTATGTTTGGAACACGTTTTAGGTAGATTTGGTGGTTAATTGAATTTCGAGCTCGCACGCATTGTCGCACTGATCCGGCAGACAGGAAGAAAGGGGGCCCGCAAGTTGTTTTGACCATTGACGCCATGCTTTGCTTTTAGAAGAAGGATGCACAAAATTGACTTAGTTTAATATTCCCATTGTGTCCCCTTCTTCTTTCCGGTCCCCGTAGAGGGACCGCTGTCGGGGGGGGGGGGGGGGGGATTGGGGGCCAAGGCCTAGGGGCCCAAAGATAATCACAATTAAAAAAAAACATGCATTTAAAAAATAAATAAAATTAAAAAAAAAATAATTTAAAGTTCTTCCAAAAAATATGAAAATTACAAATACAAAATTTTTATTATTGAGCCTATTTATTATAAATAGACAAAAAATGTCCTTTTAATGGTAGATTTAAAGCAGAGATGTTGGGGAAATCAATTTTCAAAATATTTTTGTTCTTATCTGTGTGATTCATTGTATGCAAAAGCAAAAAATGCAGAAGTCGTGGCGCGCACACTTGAAAAGTTGAACAATCGTTTGTAAATTGGGACTGTGGAACGACAGTTACACGTTTTGTCGAAAAATCTGCAAGATGAACCGGCCCAGCAATGGACTTTAGTATGACACTACCGTTAAAAAACGGGAAAAACGCTTAATCCCCCCCGCTTTGTTGGAGAGCGTAATTGGTGCTTGAGCGCCAGCTTATGCGATTTTCTGTTGTTCTGTGGTAAAACATTATTTAATTGAATTTTTTTAACATAAATTAAATAAAATAAAAAAAAAAACTTTTTTAAATTTAAATTTTTTTTTTAATTTAATCGTAATTTTTTTTAAAAAATCGTAAAATTGAAATTTTTATTAGAAATAATTTCTCGATTGCGCTCAAATTTAACAGTAATATATTAATCATAAAATTAAGGGGGCGAAAAAAAACATTTCAATCGGATAAAGCATGAGGTGTTATAAGTAAAGAATGTTTTAAAAAAAGAAAAAAAAACGTAAAATTTTGATTTTATGATAAAATTTTTTAATTGCGCTAAATTTCACAAGAATATCTTTAACATAAAATAAAGGTTCTGTGCAAAAATCATTAAAAACGGAATTAAAGCAGTAGGTGTTATAAGTCGAGAAAATTTTTTTTTAAAAAACGAAAAAAATCGTTTAAAAATTGCGATTTTTATGAGAAAAAATTTTTGATTGCGCTCAAAACGTGGGAGTTTAAGTTCAGAGATTTCGAATGCCCCCATAAAATTTCATCATAATCGGGTATCGGTTTAGCCGGAATCGTGTGGACAAAAAAAGACAAAAATACAAAAAAAAAAAAAAAAAAGAAAAAAAAAAAAAAAACATTCCCGGGTTTTTTTCTCCAGTGTAGTGAATGGAATCTTCGCTTCGCTCGTTCGCCGCTACCCGCTACGCTTATCCAAATTTTAACCATTTTTAAAAAAACACCGAACTAGGAAAATCGAACATACGAATTTTTTTATAATTGGTTTTCCCGGTATTTTGAAAAACTACTAGAGTAGGGGGGCAACAGGTATCCCGTGCATTTTTCGTGGAAGAGTTTTGCGGTAATTTGTATTCTATTAGGAGTAGGAAAATTTTTTTTGCACTTTCTTGCAGGCCTGCTAGTGCAGGGGGGGCCCGGGGGCGTCGCGACACCTTACACGTTTTTTAAAGGGGGATGTTTTTTTATCTCGTGTCCCTTTCGTGATAGAGTGTTGCGGTTAAATATATTTATTAAGTAAGAGCAAACAAATTTTTTTCACCTTTTTTTGGCAGGTCCTGGTATGCTTGAAAGGGCGTCGGGAGCGTCGCGAGCCCTATAACGTTTTTAAAGGAATTTTTTTTTATCTTTTTGGCCTTTGTGATAGGAATTGGGGTAAATGTTTCTATTAAGTAATGACTAAAAGGTTTTTTCACCAACCTTGCAGGTCCTGGAACGTTTCAGAGGCGTGGGGGGCGTCGCGACCCCCTTAAAATTTTTTTCTGAAAAGAGGAATAAATTTTTATCTGTGTACCTTTCGTGCTAGAGTGTTGGGGTGAATTGTATTCTATTAAGAAATAGCATACAATTTTTTAGCACCACCTTGCAGGTTTTGGGCACGCTTCAGAGGGCGTCGGGGGCGTCCGACGCCCTTTTAACGCTTTTTTAAAGAGGGATTTTTTTTTTTCCCGCATTGCCTTTTGTGATACAGTATTGCGGTAAATTGTATTCATTAAGTAAGGAAAATTTTAAAACCCAACCTTGCAGGACTGGTAGGCTTCAGAGGGCGTGGGGGCTCGCGACCCCCTTTTAACTTGATAAAGATGTTTGATTTTTTATCACGTTGCCTTTCGTGATAGGTATTGGGTAAAACTGTCTTCATTTAAGTAAATCTTCAAGCTTTTGAACCTCCCTTGCAGGTCCGGACGATTAAAGGGGGCGCGGGGGCGCCGCGACGCCCTATCAAGTTTTTTTAGAGTGATGTTTTTTTATCTCGTGTACCTTTCTAAGAGTTTTGCGGTAAACTGTATTCAATTAAGTAATATCTTTTCAAGTTTTTTGATTACTTTGCAGGTCCGGTACGTTTTCAGAGGGCGTGGGGGGCGTCGCGACGCCATTAACGTAAAAAAAGATGTTTGTTTTTTTATAGTGTCCCTTTGGGATGGGTATGCGGTAAACGTTTTCAAAAGTAATAATTCAATTTTTTTTGAAAATCTACCTTGCAGGCCTGGTCGCTTCAGAGGGCGTCGGGGGTGCGTCCCCCTATAACTTTTTAAGAGTGATTTTTAAGAGTCCTTGCAGAAACTAAGACCAGAAAGGGAAAGGTGATAAAAAAACTTAAATATTACTTAAAAGAATAAGATTACCCCAATACTTATCACGAAAAGGGACACGAGAAAAAAATCAACATCTTATCAACGTTTTTGGCGTCGTGACGCCCCCCCGCCCTTTAAGCATCCAGGCCTGCAAGGTAGGTTCAAAACTTGTATGCTATTTTTAATAGAATTTTGTTTTCCGAAATACTCTGAAGGCACACGAGATAAAAAAAAATCTTTATTATAAAAAAACCTTATAGGGCGTCCGACGCCCCGACGCCCCCTGAAGGTACCAGGACCGCAAAGTAGGGTTTAAAAAAATTTTATTGCTATTTCTTAATAGAATATAGTTTACCCCAAACTCTATCACGAAAGGACACGAGAAAAAAAAAATCACTCAAAAAAAGTGTAGGGGGCGCGTCGCCCCCCAGCCCCCCTGAAGCCCACCCGGACCTGCAAGGGAGGTTCAAAAGACTTGAATGATATTACTTAAAGAAAACAGTTTACCCCAATACTCTATCACGAAAGGCAAAAGTGATAAAAAATCAAGCATCTTATCAACGTTTAAAGGGGGCGCGACCCCCCGACGCCTCTGAAGCCACCAGGCCTGCAAGGTAGGTTCTAAAAAAATTGGTGCTATTTCTTTAAAAGAATACAATTCACGCAAATGTATCACAAAAGGTACATGCGATTAAAAAAAAATCCCTCTTTTAAAAAAACGTTAAAGGGGCGTGTGACGCCCCCGACGCCCTTGAAGCGTGCCAAGACCGAAGGTAGGTGCTAAAAACTGTATGCTATTTCTTTAAAAAAATACATTTAGCAAACTCTAGCACGAAAAAATACACGAGATAAAAAAATTTATTTTCCCCTTTTAAAAAAACCGTTTTAGGGGTCACGACGCCCCCCACGCCCCTGAAGCGTGCCAGGACCTGCAAGGTTTGGTTTAAAAAAACCCCCGTAGTCATTACTTAAAGAATACAGTTTACCGCAATCTCTTTACGAAAGGACATGAGATAAAAATAATTCCTCTTAAAAAACGTTTTAGGGCGTCGCGACGCTCCCCACGCCCTTTCAAGATACCGGGCCTGCCAAAAAGATGCAAAAAATTTTTTTGCTCTACTTAACAAAAATAGTTCACCCCAACACTCTATACGAAAGGCACACGAGATAAAAAATCATCCCTCTTAAAAAAGTGTAAGGGGTCGCGACGCCCCCGACGCCCTTGCAGCAAGCAGGGGGGGGGGCCTGCAAGGAAAGTGCAAAAAACTTGTACCCTACTCCCTAATAAAATACAACTTACCGCAAAACTTTTCCCACAAAAGATGCCGGGAAAAAAATATCCCCTTTGCTCCCTATAATTACATTGGAGATAGCTTAAATTACAATCCCATTAAAAAGGGACGTAAAAAAATTCCCAAATATGCCAACATTATTTTAGAATGTTTAACAGGTGGTTAGGGTAGGGAGGGACAGAGAAGAAATGGCGTTAAAAAAAAACAATTATATGCACTCAAAACGCAAATTGGGCTGTTTATCCCGTATTTCATTTTAAAACTTGTTTTTAGTTTTCCCGGTAGCGGGGGACGATCCGATCACTGTCTACTCAAGCCTTTAATCCCTGACAACTTGAAAAGGGGAAAATCTTGAATTTGTTGCAGTGCTAATCCTAAAAGAAACTAAATTTACAAAGGGCCGACCGGTTACCAATTATACTTCGTCAAAACCGGGACCTCCCATTTGGATAAGCGTGGCTCTCGTTCAAATAGAATTCGCTTAAAACGCGAACATTTAAATTGCTTTTCTATTGTGTGAAAGAGTGGCGCCCCCTCACGACAACGCGACCGCGCGTGCCATCAGGCTTTAAGGGTTGAAGGTACAAGATATTATTCCGCTCGAATGAAGAGCGGCGAAATAAGTAATGCCAACAAATAAAGGATCAGCTCTATAGTAGTTCCCCCTGATGAGGCCAAAACCCGCCAGCTCTCCGATATTTTTGGGACTATACCTTGCAACTGTGTATATTTTTTTAGCTGAATCAATAATTTCTAGGCTTATTATCGTGGGGAAAAAAGCAAATAACATTCAAATTAAAAAACCCCCTTAAAGTTTGCAAAATAAAAAGTTTAAAAATCATTATCCAGATAACAAAAAATCAAACGTTTTCCGTACACATGACCTGTACACATATTTCTTTTTATGCCCCCTTTCATCGTTTTATCGTTTTGCCCCTTTTTAAATTTAAAAATTACTTAGGACACCTACAAAAAATAACGAAAATTTTGATCAATAACTACAAGATTTGTGATAAAAATTTACCTCAAGTTCCAGAATACTTCAATTAGTACCGACAGAGAACTTTGAGATATCTTCCGGAATATTTAATCAATTCCCAGAGGAATGAAAGATTTCCAATCTTTTAGTGGGGCCCCCCCCCCCAAAAAAAGAACTTAAAATTTACTTTGTTCCATGGATATGATTAATTTTTAATTCTTTTTTATTTTTATTTATTTAATTTTTTTAAAACTGTTTTTTTTTGTACAGTACCTTTTTCTGGGGTTTTGGAATGTTCACGCCCTTTTTCTTTTATATCAAATTTCAATATTGTTAAAGTATATTCTGTTGTTTCTTTAATTATTTATTTATTTTTAATTTAGCCTATAAAACTTTTTGGATAATATAAGTAATATTAACTAATCTGTAACCCAAATGTATTTAAATTATAACTAATATATTACAAAGGGGTTTGAAAAAATTTTTAGAGTGGGTTTGGTTTTTAAGATCATGATGTTTTTGGACTATACACAAAAACAATCATAATCCACAGACAAGCCACGCATGTGGCTTTGTGGACGATGAAAATTTTTAAAAATAATTGATGAAATTATATTTATTTTTATTTAAAAAAAAAATTATTTTTATTGTTTATTTTATATTGTATTTTTTATTTTATTATTATTTTATTATTTTTATTATTATATTATTTTTATATTATTTCAAATTTAAGGGTTTCGCGGCCCCGGTAAAAATTAACACAATTATTGGTCGGGACATTTTGCCGCGTCGAATGCTTTAATTTCTTTTGAGTTTCAGCCCAAATGTGGGGCTATCCTCAGAAAAACAAATATTAATTCAAAAAAATTACAAAATAAAAGCCCAGGACAAGGGTTTCATGAAAAAAAAAAACAAAAAAAACAGTTACCAACCAGGCCCCGCCTTCAAAACATGCGTTAATTCTTTTTGAAACCAAAAAAAATACATTTGAGAGTTTTTGGTAGTATACGATCACTTCGTCGGGGGGTCCCCTTTCTTTGGGGGACCAGTTCTGGGACAGGGAGGACGAGAAGGTCGATTCGAAACCGGAAGTAAAATGTCGGGGTTTTAAAGCAATATTTTTTATGGGGAGCGGGGGGGGGTTGTCTTGAATCCTTTTTAATAAGGCGCCCACGACCGCTCAGCTTAAACCCACATACCCTTAAATGTTTGGTGTTTAGAATTTCAAGGATTCTAAAAAAATCTTTGGAAGTAAACGAGGTTTTGCAAAAAAATTGGCACTCTCAAACAAATTTCATGTCTTGGATTGTTAACATTTTCACAAGCAGTTTAGCCACCGCGACAGAAAAACCCAAAGTGATATTTTGGTCTTAAAGAATGTAAAAAGGGATGTTTATAGAAGGCGGGGCCTGGTCATGGTTTAATTTTTTTTTGTTTTGGGTTTTTTTTTTA
>JAMZAV010003353.1:0-65125 GCA_024449915.1 Sweltsa coloradensis
ATCCCGCGTTTGTTGATGAGCTAATTGCATTGAGGCATAGTTACCGGATTTCTTTTTTGTGAAAAATCATGTACTTATTGAAACCTTTGTTTTAGTAAATGATAAATTAAAAATTAACTAAATTTTATAAATCATAATTTTACGTAATTTTAAATTAAAATCGTAAATGCAATTTCTCTAAAAAATCATGATGTTTTAAAAATATTTAATTCAACCATTCTATCGATCGATTCTATACAATCCGTTAACATAGGTCTACGAGTGTTCAATTGGTCGCATCGTAAAGTGTTGTTACATATCCAATGACAGAATAATATCTCAAGTGGGTGAGATGTTTACGTTTCACTGTCTTATCTATTTGTTTCGTTTTGTCTCGGGTTTCTATTATTTCAATGACGCTAAAATTAAATACAATCACTAAAAACTTCGCTTGAGATTCGACCCCAGATCATGTGTATAGTTGGATTTTACACTCATTACTCGCCCCAAACGCACTCGCCACTGGATCCAGTGACAGATAAATACATTCATCCATCAGTCAGTACCAGTGGCGTATCCATGGGGGTGCTCTAGGGGCTTGCCCCCTCCCAGAAATCCTAGCATCAATATTATGTTCCGTATAATATCATCTAAGTTCTACTAATATTTATCTATGAATTTCTCTTCTCTGTTTCCATTCACCAAAGCAAACATATAAAAAACAATTCAAAAATACGTATTTTCCAAAACATTGCCCGCGACGTTATTGTAGGGGTCATCCCCCCCCCCCATTGAGTCGTTTGTCCAAGCCTAGGCAGGGCCTAGAAGTCTACCAGGCCAAAGTAGTAAATAGATAAATAAATAAATAAATTGTATTTAGAGGCTACCCACTCAGTTTATAACTGATTTTCACTGGGGGACCGTAAATCAAAGTGACCAAGCCAACCCTGTAGGCCCAGACGCAATCGACGAGTGAGCGATAACCAACCAAAGATCTTTTTTTTAATAGGATATATAGCAATCGGTGGTATAGATAGACAGTGCGAACACCCGCGGATCAACGCCAGAATCAAAAAGGCCGATTCAGGAGAACTGAATTTACTAGGGTATATGCTTCGTTGCTAGGACGGCTCCAAAGTCACCGTTTACAAATATATACCTAAAACAAGAACTGATGGACTTCCTTAAATCCAAAACTGAAGTTAAAAACCTTCTGACTTTGGCAGGAATCGAACCCTGGCCATTCTGCGCTGGAAACAGATACGCTGACCACAAGACCAACGAACCACACAAAACTAAACTAGATATATTTATTGTACACAGGTATTGTCAACTGATTCAACGTCCACCTGTGTGTTTAGAAAATAAGTGACTTTATTATAACAGGTGTGAGAGAGAGAGAGAGAGAGAGAGAGAGAGAGAGAGAGAGAGAGAGAGAGAGGCAGCTACGGCTACCTGGCGGATGACGACAGTTTTGGCTCGGGTGCTAAGCGCGCGACTCTGATTCGGGAGGTCTCGGGTTCAAATCCCGTCGCGACTGGCAATCCTGACTGAAGTTTTTTCCGAGGTTTTCCTAAGTCGTTAATGCGAATGCAAGGGATGAGTCCTCTTAAACAGCCCTCGGACATCCCTTCACAATTGTCCTATCCGCAACATACCTAGTTAGACACCTAAAACTATTCTCTTCCTCAACAGAACTGGCCGCATACTCCCTCCTCACACCGGTTAAATCTGATGTGTATATCCTACAGCAGGCATCCTACAAACATTTATAAAATCAGAGTGGACTGGGAATTGAAAGTCTGAGAGATAACGAATGAATGCTACTCTGATCGGACGAGTACTCGCATTGTTCTGTTGTTGTTTGTCGCAAAGGGTGGGCCTTCCACGAGGCCACAGTGGTGTAACCACGAGGGGAAGTTATTTGGTCGGAGGGGGCGAGAGGGGGAACAAATTTGTATTTTTATATGAGGTATTTATTGAGATATTAGGCTATAGATATTGACAATTTTTTATTATTTTGCAATGTTTTATACATCTTTTATATAGCTAAGGTTTAAGAAAAAAAATCACACTATAAGAATCAAAACATTTTTCGGGGATTTGCGCTGCGCCCCAGACCGGCAGCTGGATATTGCATCATTTCTGCTTAAAAATTTAAAGTCTTGTATTATTCTTGGAAAGATCTTTCCAAGTTCTTGCGACTATCTTGACAAGATCTTGTATTATTCTTGGAAAGATCTTTCCAAGTTCTTGCGACTATCTTGACAAGATCTTGTATTAAGTTCTTGCGACTATCTTGACAAGATCTTGTATTATTCTTGAAAAGATCTTTCCAAGTTCTTGCGACTATCTTGACAAGGTCTTGTATTATTCTTGGAAAGATCTTTCCAAGTTCTTGCGACTATCTTTCCAAGTTCTTGCGACTATCTTGACAAGATCTTGTATTATTCTTGGAAAGATCTTTCCAAGTTCTTGCGACTATCTTGACAAGATCTTGTATTATTCTTGAAAAGATCTTTCCAAGTTCTTGCGACTATCTTGACAAGATCTTGTATTATTCTTGGAAAGATCTTTCCAAGTTCTTGCGACTATCTTGACAAGGTCTTGCGAACATCTTGTCAAGCTCTTTGCAAGATTGTGGTTGGTCTTTTTATGCGGAACTTGAATTTGATGCAATTTGTATACACACTATACCGCCTTATTAGCTGTTTATCCTTGGCTTGTTAATCTAGGCCCTGTGAACAGAAAGCAAGTAGGCATGGCTGCAGGCTAGGGCAAACACAGGCCTAGCCCTGTGGCATAAGACTTTTATTCAACTCTCTTCTAGGCCTACCGGTACTACAAAAAATTTAAAATTTAACGAAACATAAATCCTTCTTTTCTTAAAATATATAATGTTAGTTTAGCATGTAGAATTAATTATAGCTCCTGGTTATAACGGCACACATAAACATATGGTGCACACTCACAAGTCTTCTGAACTCATGTAAGCACCAAATATATAAACTTATATCATGCAATACGTTTAAAAGCTATTTTATATACATTCATTGTTATATTGTGATATGTACAACGCATTGTAATTAACATTAATATGAATACCTTATGCCAATAAATACCGAATACTGAATACTGAATAAATACTTTCATAGCCTGAGGCCTGTAAAGACAAGGCAGCTATCTGTAGCTACGTGTATGAGACCTTTGCCTACCATGTAGACCAGGTCTATTTATCAACTGTCTACTCTAGTTCAAAATAAACTGAAACAATGAGACAGCTCAAATGTAGGCTTGGCTTGTTTGCTGACATAACTGTTTGTTATAAGGTTAAAGATGCTAACACCAGGTGGCAGTTAAGTTTGATATCGTTTAAGAGTGCGCCGGCAAGGCTCTAGGTTATCTTGAGTAACGTACAGATAGCGCTGTTTGTCGTCTCGTATCCATGGCAACGCAGACGCTTGTGTGCTGAGTGTGTGTGTGTGCTGTGCTGTGTGTGAGTGAGGCAATGACGCAGCCGGCCGCCGGCCCGCCACCTTGGGACGACACATTATGCCGAGTCGAGATAATATTGAAAATGATTCGGCAAGCGAGCTGGAGAGTGGAGAACGGACTAGCACTGATTTCCTGACGTTTTATTTGCACTGGGTATTTAGCAGCTATAATAACATTGAGGAATGTTCTATACTTAATGATAATAATGATCAAGAGGCAAGTCAGAATTAGGAATTTAGCAAAATGTTCTGAATATACATCCATAACACACTCAAACACCAACTTTTGCACTGCATGTACAAAAGCTCAAGTGTGAAGAAAATTTCCGTCCTACCCTTGATTGATTTATTTTTACCCAGGATGTGATTGTGAATGTATAAAATCAATAGTATTATTTAATTTTTCCAGACATACCAGGTAAAGAAAATATTAATTTCTATTTAAATAACTATAGTAGACCTACAACTAGTATGGTAATGACGTTTCCTTCGGGAATCCTTCATTTCTGTAACTGTAACTAAGGTAAACAACGTTTTCGTCATACCCTTGATGTACTTCTGCCTGTGTTAAAATATGTAATTGCCGATATAAATGCATATTATTTAGCGGCTTTAGAGAAGGCTTTGCTTTCTTGATTTCTTTGCTCGTTTCGGTTGTTGTAAGAGTATCTTGGCCACAGATGCTGCAACTTGTGCAAGGACGATGTTATGTAGGTGGATTCTTTGATCTCACCGAGCACGAGCCTCTTTGCAATTGCGCTTCAATAAGCTCGGGCAATAGCAATCCATATAAAACCTATAAATGCAAATTTCCGTTGCTTTCATGGGCGTCGGAAGGGGGGAACGGCAAACGGGGCTAGCCCCCCTCCCTCTCCTGGATGTTAGAGAAAATTATAAATTTTGCACCAGAGTAAATGTTTCATTTTAATTTATTCATAACTTATTTTAATAACCCAAAACCTATATTAACAACCCAAAATCTGAATAAAAGTCGTGAAAAAAACGCACTGCGGAGCCATTTGAGGTGTTCTATTCGTTCACGGACCCTCCTCACACCAGGATAAATGTATTTGAATTAAAAAATTTCATAACCTATTTTGGCAAAACAAATATTTTTGAAAAAAAACACCCTGCGGGGCTATTTGGGAGTATTCTGTCGTCAAAATTCCAGACGAAGATTGAACCGTTTCGTTCAACCAATTTTCTTCTACTTTTTCCAATTTCCTGCAGTATAAATAATTATAATGAGGGAAAGAAAAGTGTCGTACAAATGGGTGGGGGCGTTAGATTCAATGGTTTTAAATTGGTTTCTACTTTCTTTGGCAAAGTAAATAAACTACATCAAATCAGTGTTAGCCTAGTCATCACTACTCATGGATTCGTTCATAAAATATCCAACAGTTTGATACAAACTAGACAGACTATACCTACATTATTGTTCCGATCTTTACACACACGGAATAGATTTAGAAGATATACCCTAGTGTCCCTGTGTCCCTAGTCAGTTACTTTTATTGTGGCTGACTAGTCTCGCGGAGGAACAAGTTAGCCAGCGTCGTTATAATATATCCATTATCCATAATATAGCTAAAAATCATAAGACTGGGTTTCATCTATAGTTGCTATTTCAATTGTTGAATGCGTGTTATTTTCCCATACAAACATAAAAAATCGTTAGCAACAAGAGGCCCTCGTTATCGCCAGTCTTGGGCAAGTTCCCCCCCCCCCCCAAAAAAAAAGGAACTTTGAAAAGTTAAGTTACTTCTGCCTAAAAAGGAACTAAGACGTTCCTAGTTCCTTTTATAAAAAAAGGAACTGAGACGTTCCTCAAAAGGAACTTAGTTCCTTTCACGTTCCTTATACCATCTACTCGCGAGTAAACGCACTATATACACACGTACAAGTATACAGAAAACTTACATGCTAATTTTTTTAAACAATTAAAATTAGTTATCAGGACATATAGCGGCGTTTTTCTTTCGAATTATAATGTCCTCTGTTCATGCCGCCGACTTGTGGCAGTGGGTTGAGTGCGCCCCCCCCCCCCCCCCCCCCCCCACCTTACCACTCGCAATCTTCCAAAGATTATACTGCGTAAATAATTACCATAACAGTTCTTAAGTTTTTAATCTGCTAGAAGTCAAAAGCTAGGTGATAACTGAAATTAAACACATGGGAATAGAGATACTAAGAGGCTGGCCTTTCCTTATCTTGTTTACTCGCCAGCATTCGGGCTCCAGCCCTCCCCCCCAAGCCAACGCATCGTGACCTTGCAGACTAGACTGTGACAAGATATACACCAGATGCAATGCAAGGAACAGTGAGTGTTCCTGCAATCACGACGCATGGGACCTGTTACTGGACAAGTGGACTTATCTTTTATCTTGCGACGAAAGCTAAGCGCGGGCGATGGTGAGAGATTTTCTCACATGCCCGGACTTTTTTACTTGCCCCGGGCATGGGGGGGGTGGGGGCTCCGCCTTTTTCGAAAACACAAAATGTGACAAGATAATTATTTTTCATACTGAAGTTTATGATATTATTAGGTACTGGAATTGTGACGGGATTACGA
Organism: Sweltsa coloradensis; assembly: GCA_024449915.1. Taxonomy (NCBI): domain Eukaryota; kingdom Metazoa; phylum Arthropoda; class Insecta; order Plecoptera; family Chloroperlidae; genus Sweltsa; species Sweltsa coloradensis. The sequence goes on from JAMZAV010003353.1 coordinate 6,046, forward strand.
CGACAAAACGAACTTGTAAAGGAACGTTAAATTCGTTCCAAGTTCCCACGAAATAGTAACTTTCACGTTACAAGTTCCTGATCTAAGAAAAGGAACGCGTTCCCACAAAAGTTCCTGAAAAAGGAACGCGTTCCCGGGAACGCGTTCCTCCCCCAAGACTGGTTATCGCCATCGGTATTTTTTTTATAGCGAGGGTCTTCACTGGAAATACCGACAGTGTTGGTTCGAGCGCTAAGCGACAGATCTAATTCCCAGGGTGAAATATTAAAATTAAAACTAGATAAACGCCAAAGTCGTTGTTAAACGAGTGAGTGACCATGTGTTGAGTCGCGGTAACATTCCCTTTCTTCCCCCTACATAAGGCATCCCTCACTTATCAATATCATAGGATAGAGTTGCGCATTATGGCATTTTAATTGACTTGGCACTTATACCAACTAAACTTCAAAACCTATTATTTATACCAATAATAATCAAATTTAAATGCAAATGTTCCCGGGTACTCAACACATGACTCGCTCCATCGTCTAACAACGACTTTGGCGTTTTCTAGTCTAGTTGGCTAAGGCGCCTTCATACCCGAAATGTGGGAGACCTGGGTTCAATCCCCTGATCGAGAAAGATTTTGTAATTTCTGGATTGTGTTTTAAAATTATTAAGCATGTTTTGAAATGCATATAACGCAGTGTAGTCTATCATCAGTGACAATGCTATGGAAAAATTAGCCAGTACAAAATACGTTTGAATATTGCAAGGTTTACTCAATCTCCGAGCAAAATTTGGGGGTACCTTGAGCGTTTCAAGATTCGATACACCTTGGGCACTGCATTCCACGGCCAGAAAAATAACAAATAACAAATATTTTTCAAGAACAAAACCATTGTCGTTAAAATAATTCGTACACATTCCTGGCCTATTTTCAATTTATTATTTCTTGTTGGTTTAAATCGCAATTGATCTAGCTGATTTTGTCATCAGTTCTCAGTAAACTCGTTCGTTAAAGTGGTTCGAATCCCGGTTGGGGCGGACATTTTTAATTTCTGGATTGTAGTAAATAATATCAATTACACCTACGGGAGTGTTTCCCGACTAACCAAATCGAGAAACTCGTACCGGATGTCTGTTTAAAATTTCAGCGCAATCTATTCAGCAATTCGGCTGATTTTCGACGTACAGACACACACATGTACAGAATTACGGAAGTGCCGATTTTCTTGAATCCGCTCCGCTCCCTCGTCTAATTACTAGAAAGTATTTTCATCATTTGCTCAAGCCGCATCTTCAGGCTTCGGGGGTCGGTGCCAGGTTCAATGCTTGGCACACCGACAAAGATAGCTCATGCGTAGCGTGAGACCCGATTCGGGAGGTCACGGGTTCGAATCCAGATACCAGCAATCCTAACTGAATGTAAAGTTTGAGTCTTCTAATAATCCCATGAACATTTGCTTAACAATTACTCTCATAATTAGTTTCTTACCTAAGAGGTTCACACTGGGTGAACCTGATGTTAACCGTACAACGGGAATCTTTGCGAAAAACGTATTTTTAAGCTTAGAGCATTTGTGGTACTCACTCGACTGCCGTGCGTTGTATAATACAATGGAGTTTCAGATAATATGTTTGCAATTAATATTGTCGAAAAAATAGCCTGCTTAGTGATCAGGAGCCTAAAGAGGGACACATTATGGATCTAGTTGGCTTTCTGTTCCAAAAACAGAGAACCTTAGTACCAAGTGAAACAACAAAATCCTAAAATAGGCATAACTGTCAGAAGTCTGGTATTGCAAGGTATCAGATTCAGTTTATGTGCTAGGGAAATCTTTTGACATAATATCTTAAATTAATATACCTAAGCTATATGTTTTGCTTTCATGTGTCACTTAGAGTAATCATGCTTAATTAAACAAACTATAATAATATAATAACGTATTTTTTAACCTGTGTCAAACAACAAATAAACCAGCACATACACAATATAAATACACCACACATACAGTGAACATGATTGAAATAATAAAAACATTGTGTGGACAGCTAGATGTATCGATAACGTGCTTTTTTCAACGCTACTGTAACTATAAGTGAACAATTTCCAATTCGATTTATTTTTCCATTGTGTTACAAAGTGATATATTATGAAATTTTTATGCTCTAATAAGAATAGATTCTTGATGCAGAGCATAAGATATAGTATTTTAATAATGGGTTATGCCTTAGTTAACAATCAATAAATTTGAAAAAATGGATAGTAATTTAAATTAGTATAATATTCTAACCTAGGTTAAAAAGAATGAACGAAGAATGGTTACACGAAAATTAAAATGGGGTTGTTGCTTTTTATAAAGGGCCCTACCTGTCGATTTTTCCTGAAGGGAACTAGTAATAGGAAATATATATTAAAACCTGAAAATTTTAAAAAGCTGTTTTTTTGCCCGGGTCCTTTTTTGATTAGGTAAATAACAATATAATAAACATAAATTCAGTTTTTTTAATAATTAAAATTTGGGTTGGTTTATAGTACAAGTTGCATAGATGTGGGTTGGGCCAACAAAACAGTTTTAAAGAAAAATAAATAGTAATGTTTTTCTCTTTTTTCCGTCCTTAATGGACTCAAATTATTTCTCTCTACTATCTTTTATCTAACTACATCTACTATCTACTATTTTCTATCTATTATCAAACCCCTTTTTTAACTTTGGCACAAGAAAAATATACAGTCTTTTTTTAATTTTAGTGGGTGGGTAATACATAAAAATAAATGGGAAAATTATTGGGGCTAGGTTTTTTTGATTAGTTAGTTTTATAAAATGTTATATATAAATTTTTAATATCCCATTTATAAAGTCTTTTTAAAAGGGGTATTGGGACGGATACACATTCTTCTATTTTGTGGGTGTAGGGATTGGGAAAGGGGTTCTAAAATTTCCCAAATTTCTAGTAGTTTAAAACGATATTTTACTACGGGACATGCTTTTTTACCAAATGCAATGACTGATTATACTTTAAATTTTAAATGTGATTTAGAATTTTGATAAAATATTCGGAACTAGACATAAAATTTTCGTGTATTGCTTTTGTTTTTTTTGGGGAAGAGAGTGCTATTCATTTGGGGAATCTTTGGGGGGAAGCTTACTATTAATGATATCTGTAATTTTAAGATGGATACGTTTTTTTTAAACCCGTTTTTATGGCTGAATTAAATGAAAATTTTGGGCTTTTGACTTCTAATTTCTAGGGGAACAATGTGTATAATTTTTTGGGCCCATATAAGCAGGGAGGGCTTTGTGGATACCTTTTTTTGAAACCCAGGGGTGAAAATAAAGTTTGTTTGTTTTTGAGCGGGGGGTTCATCGTATAGTTTTGACGTTTTGGTTTTTAGACAATTTTCATTTTATTTGAATGAATGCAGCGGATATAGGGAAAGGGCGTACAAAATTTTGTTTTGTAGAATTCCCCACGTCGATACAGTTCGTTAGTGGGGAAAGTGTGTTCCTTTTTTTGTATTATTTTTAGGGTTTTATTTTGCGCTGTCATGAGGGGTCGAATGTGGGTATCGTATGCTCCTCCCCAAGCTGTTATTGAATATTGAATGATTGATTGGACTAGTGCAAAAATATACAACTTGGGGGGTTTTTTAGGGGGTAATATGTTTTTGAGAACGTATAATGTGGGCATGATGCATTGTAGCTTTGTAATGAGTGACTTTATGTGCTTCTCCCATTTTAGGTGTTGGTCGTTTTTCAATTCCGAGGTATTTGGTTGATTGTGTTTTCGACAGCGAGAAGCAGTTGCAGTTTGTTTTTGTAATGCATTTGTGTTCATGTAGTTGTATTTTTGATGTTTTTGGTTGGGTCGAAATTTGTGTCGAAAACGTTATGTGTTGTTTTCTCTTTGTTTAGTGTCAGTAGGTTTGCGCCCAGCCATTTGTGAATTTTGTTCATTTCCCTTTCTGCAAGTTCATGAAAGCAACAAACACTCGAGTAAGGACACAAGTTCCAAGGACAGCGATGGTCAGAGCCTACACGGGCAACGTTTGGATGTTCGCCGCGTCACTACCTATAGCTCCGCCTCTCGCGGCCGAGAGCTCTGGCGCTATGCTTGCGACATTTTATCTGCAGGGCAAGCGGTATAGACTAGCCCGCCGAACACTAAACGCCCTTTATTCTAGAAAGCGTAGTTTTAGAGATAAAAATCTACAAAAAAACTACGTTTCATATGAGAAGGTTTTGTAGGACTGTATCATATCCAAATTTGTATATCTAATCTAAAAACTGCATTTTATTAAATATGCTGTGGTAAAAAATTAAATTAAAAATCGAATATGATAGAAACACCAATTGGTTCTTTATTGACATAACGCAAAAAAATTATCTGATTATGTAAAGAATTGTGGATTTGACAGCCAATAAACGAAAGCTCTGTATCGCCGGACCCCTCTTAAGATCTTGTTTTGAATCTAAGATCTTGTTTGTATCTTGTTTATTTTCAAACAAGTTCTTAATTTCTCGATTTGGTTAGTCGGTAAACACTCCCGTAGGTGTAATTGTTATTATTTAGGTACTACAATTCCGAAATTACAAAAGTCCGCCCCAACCGGGATTCGAACCACGGGTCTCCCACATTCCAGGTGAGCGTCTTAACAACTAGACCATCAGGACGGGTACATTTTAATCTATGAATTGTAGGATCTTAATTTTTAATTTTTTTATTAGTTAATTGTAGTTATAACTGTAGTTGTAGCAGTACTGTTCCATCCATTCAGATGTTTAATGCAACTACAATTCAGAGATTGAAATGGACCCGTCCTGAAGGTCTAGTGGTTAAGACGCCTGTCTGGAATGCGGGAGATCCGTGGTTCGAATCCCGGTTGGGGCGGACTTTTTGTAATTTTCTAAATTGTAGTAAATAATAAGTTTTTGGCAATATCTTGGCAGGGATCGCATCTTAATTCATAATGTATCTATATGCTAGGCTTTTATTCAACCTTTATTTTTATCCCCGCCTGTTGCGCAAGACGCAGCATAACCAGCAGAGATCGATTTTCTAATTTCTGGATTGATATCCATAAAATCAAATTGCACCTACGGGAGAGGTTCCCGATTAATGAAATTGAGAAGTAAATCCCAGATTTTCGGGTTATAAGGTTTAAGGGCGCGTCAACCGTTAGGTCATAATGCGCTTCTCTAGCCTAGGAGATACGTGGACGAGAGTCCCATGCTGTTAAAAAGTTTTTTTTAGAGGTAAGTCAGGGGGGGGGGGCATGTCTCGTTTTTGCGCAAAATATGTTTTTGAACGATTTGAAATGGACTTAATTTTGTTTGTAACGATTCTCTCAAATGCCAGAAATTAATATTAACAAATAAAAATTTTATTAACTGTTCAACTAACTATACAAAGGGTTTGGTTTATTAAGATTGAGCGCAAAATTAAACCGGAAAGAAATGAAAAAATAACAAAATGTTTCTCCTGAAAATTCGAATGAACTATAGCAATACACATTACTTAAACCAACTTTCTTGTTATTTGTACAGAAACGTCTTCTTTTGTTCCCTTCTCCAGTTTCAAATATTCAGAAACACATCTTGTTTGCTCCGTTCAATTATCTCTCTTGTTCTCTGTATCTACGCAACGAAGCGAGGTCTTCATTGAGTTTATTTCCCACTGAGTGATGGTTGCTATGGCAACCAGGCGCAAGATTGAAATACGAGTTGAAGCAAAGCAAATGATTTCCAACACCAATAGTAACATCATGTATGGAAGGCGGAGTTGCGACAAGGGTGGGATTTTTAATTATTGTAGGTAAAAATTCTTCCAAAATATAACTTTACCACATATATTCTGTATCATTTAATATTAAACAAACAAAAAATTGAAAAATTGATTGAATCAATTAATTAATTGATTATATATTTTTTTTTGATTAGTATAACGAAAATTTATTTTATAATTATTGAATCACTGTAGTAATAGTTAGCGTATATCAAAACATAACATTAAATTGGATGGTTTTACTGGTTATACAGATGTAAAGCGGCATTATAACAATTAAATTAAATTAAAAAATTTACAATTCACTAAATAACTAAATTTCAATTAATTATTAATCGGTGGCAACTGAAGTAATAAATTATTTAATCCGAAATATTTACTTTCAAGAAGATGCAGGAAAAATAAAACATTGATCAATTTCAAAGATTAATGTCATTATGCGTCCAACTGTCCAACTACCGTGCTGCCTAGGACTAACTAATTTCGTATGTGAATATGATTTCTTATTACTGGTAATATGTACAAAAAAATTAACTTTGTTTTTCCCTTGCAATAATATTCAATTTTGACTTAAGCATAGCCGAGTGTATCAATTTCGTGTCGTCACATTTTCAAATATTTTTTACTGGTAACTAAATACGGTAAGTGATTTTTAAATAACTAGTTTGATAGATGATGAAGGGTTCAAAACCATTCAAAACGATACGCCATCAACAAAATAAACACAATGGTCATAGAATTTAATTTTTGCAAGCTCAAACTTTTATGGCGTATTTTGTAGTAACTAGTTAACTTCCCTAAAATAAGTTATTTATTTATTTTAAACGTATTTTGAACAAGAAAAAACAAAACGGGAAAACGCTTTTATAAATAATTCGCCTTGAATATTAAATGAAGGAGGTAGAGGAACTCGTAAATAACTCTTAAATGTTTTATATTCTGTTTCCCGCCCCCCGGGATTTATTCAAGCCGACTGGTTTTAACATTCATACATAACACACTCGAGAGTTTCTGTTATTAGACTAGTTAGTCCCTGGGGCTGGGCCCCCGCCCCCCGTCTAGGTAGTTGTACAAGTCTTTGCAGAACTTCCCCCCTACCTTTGACTACCTCCCCGACAGCGTGACCATGACAACAGACGAAGACAACCACGACGTGGGGGAACACCCTCCCCTTGTCAGCCCCCGGCCTGATTTCGTCACAGACTGAATGCGCCTCCCCATCGCCGCCTTCTCAAGTCATGGTCGTCGTCGTTCGTCGGGGTGGTCGACAATGGAACGAGGATAGGTGTCCCCGACGACGTCAGCCGTAGCTCGCCTCCAGTGTCGGAGAGTAAGATACTTACTTCCCTACTTACCAGCTGTTTGCGAAATGGACTTTATCCCTTTCCTCGCCATTACCGATCAGCAGAGCCATACTCTGGGCCAAATTCTACCCCGGGCCAAGACGAGATTAAACTGGAATCATTAGGCTGGCGCTGCTCACTCAAGGTCACTTTTCCAAGATACAAAACTTGTATTCTATGTATGGCATAGCTCCACTTAGGAACATTGGTATATTTATATATGTATGTGTGTAAGTACTTTAGACCGAAATTAAAAAAGTGACTACACCGGGGATCGAACCCGGGTCATTGGCTGTCCGAACCATGCTCTTACCAACTGAGCTATGCAGCAACCAATTTAATTCTGTCTAATTCTAAGTCTGTTCATACATTGTTAATAACGTGTGAAAGGCAGATAAGACTGCCTTTTAGACTACATACGAAATTAACTGGAGAAATACTAACCATCTCTTTTAACACTAGTGTTGGGAGGATATATGTTTAACTTTGGTATTATAAAAGGTCTGTCTTAAGAGGATGGGATAGTTGCGAAATTAAAACCACGCGAACTTACAGTTTTTTTCGTGATATCCCGAGAACGATGCAAAATACTTAAAAACTGATTGTAGACCGCTATGAGGTTTTGTTAGAACAATATAATGCAAAAAATAATATTGTAATGTGTTGGTAATTAAGATTTTTATTATAATTTTAGTTAATTTTAAATGAATATCTTGAATACAAACCGCACCAATTATTATATTTATTTGAATATTTTTTCTTGCGTTATATAGTTCTAAACAAAACCACAATTCGGTCAAGAATCAGTTTTTAGATATTTTACATCGTTCTCGATATATCACGAAAAAACTGTTATTTCTCGTTGTTTTGATTTCGCGACTATCCCATCCAATAGTCGCTTGCAATAAAACGAAAGTTAAACATTTATTGAGCGAGCGTAGCGAGCGTCTCCACTTGACTCTTATGGCTCGAATGTCTGTTTTTTGTTCTTTTCTGTTACTGCTTTGGTACAGGTCGCACCGTTTCTCTGATCGACCTGAAATTTTTCACACATGTACATTTAGGCGGGTTGCTGTATAGTTTTTTAACAAAATCCAATCGTTGGTTTTATAAAAAAAAAAGTGTTCCGATCGTTATGAAATTTTGCAGGGTCAATAAGTACAACATTCTCTCCTAATTTCCAAATTTTCAGCTAAATCGGCCAAGACCTTAAAGACTTATTGGTATGTAACATTATGGGAATGTCGAACTCGGGTCGTGTTGCACGTACCGGTGCTCGCTCAACAACGTGACCGGACTTTAGCGTTTTCCTAGTATATTTCTAGCGGCAGAATTCGGGGGCCCCTCCGCACCCGGGCCCTACTCCTGCGCACACTGCGAGTACCTATAACTCGATCCGTCTTTGTACAGAATACTGTGGTTCGGTTTAGATCGAACATCATCTACATGCACATATTGATGTTACCCTGAGGCGATCAAAGCAATGTTAGCCGTCCATAGATTCACAAACAAGCGTAGGATATTATATTTTAGAGAGGACAATTCAAATTATTTGTACATTATTCAACATACATCGTACAGAAATCACAGAGTTAACCCTTGCCTCGCATAAAACGTCAATCCTGCCTAAGGGGAGTTGTCTAAGTGTCTACGTCTGTGTAAATGCACTGACGAGAACAATATTGAGACCCAGTACGAACATTTTCTTGTAACACTTTTATCTCTTAACCCAATATTTATATATATATATAAATATTACGGTTTTTATGCATAAGCCCGCTTTGAGGACATTATTAGTAAATGATAGCAGTTGTAATAAAAGTATGCTCCGACTGGGGATCGAACCCAGAACCTCTGGCTTAACGCGCCATAGCTCTGCCAATAATTGAACGAGTGAGCGTAGCGAACGTAGTGATTTCCATTCGACTTAAACGGCCCTTATTGTTTTTCTGCGTGCGTGCGTGTGTGTGTGTGTGTGTGTGTGTACGTTGAAAATCAGCCGAATCGCTGAACAGATTGCGCTGAAATTTTAAACAGACATCCGGTACGAGTTTATTGAGAATTGCTAACAAAATCAGCAAGATTCATTGCGATTTAAACCTACAAGAAATAATAAACTGAAAAATAGACTTCCAATGTTTAGAAATTATTTTAACGACAATGTTTTAGATTTTGAAAAGATATTTTATGTTTGTTATTCGCCTGGCCGTGAAATGCCGTGCCCATGCAAGGTCTGTCGAATGTTGCACGTCAAGGTACCCCCAAATTCCGCTCGTAGATTGAGTAAACCTTGCAATATTTTCACGTATTTCGTACTGGCTATGTTTACAAAAGTCGGCCCTATTGCCACAGATGATGGACTACACTGCGTTATATGCATTTCAAAACATGTTTAATTATTTTTGAAATACAATCTAGAAATTACAAAATCTTTCCCGACCAGGGGATTGAACCCACGTCTCCCACATTTCGGCTACAAGGGCGCCTTAGCCAACTAGACTAGGGAAACGCCAAAGTCGTAGTTAGACGAGTGAGCGAGTCATGTGGTGAGTACCCGGGAACATTTGCATTTAAGTTTGTTAATTATATTCGTATAAATAATAGTTTTTTAAAGTTTGGTTGGTATACGGGGACGGGCGCGTTAACTGTAAGGTCATAATGCACCTCTCTAGCCTATGATAGGTTAGGTAGGCCTAAGGTAGGGGGAAGGAAAGTTATGAAATCGGGTACTCAACACATGGCTCACTCACTCGTTTAACAACGACTTTGGCGTTTCCCTAGTATATATATACAATTTTACTTTTACATCAAACAATCACATGCTTAATAAGAAATTTTGTTTGAAACGTTTTCCTTTTTTTGAGTATTTTAGATTTTTTGGGAAAATTTCGGATTTTGAATATGTACCGCAATTTCCATTTTTTTTTAAATTTTTAAAAGATTTTAGTTCAGAACAAGCATCTTTATTTTTTTAAATTAAAAAAGTAAAAGTTGTGAAATTAATTATTTTTTCTAATTTTTATATATTATTTTCGAAATTCCACTATTTTCAATTTTTAGACCAAAAGAGTTTTTTATTATAATTAATTTAACGTCTATCCTATTTAGTTAGAAAGAACTGATTTACAAAGGAGGGCAACTAAATAAATCTAATTACATAGACACAAACAATAAACTTTGCTAAAAAATATGTACAAGGCGTAAATATTATCCTTTGTGAACGTGCGATAGCTCTATGTGCTCAGGAGAAGTGGGACTCAAACTTCATGTCAGGCTTAGAGAGCTATTATAAATAAATAAACTAGGAAAACGCTTAAGTCCCGCCGCGTTGTTGGATGAGCGTAATTGGTGCATTGAGCTGACATGTGTTACGCGGATTTTCTGGTGTTCTGTGAAAAAATCATTACTTAGCCGAAGATTTTTTTTTAATTAAATAAAATTAAATAAATAATTAACTTAATTTTTTTAAATAATCGTAATTTTTAAAAAAGAAAAAAATCGTAAAATTGCAATTTTCATAAGAAATAATTATTCGATTGCGCTCAAATTTTACACGAATATATTAATTCATGAAACTTAGGTTCTGTGAAAAAATAATTTTAATAGGATAAAGCATGTAGGTGTTATAAGTCAAAGAATTGTTTTAAAAAAGAAAAAAAACGTAAAATTTCGATTTTCATGAGAAATAATTTTTTGATTACGCTCAAATTTCACACGAATATCTTAATTCATAAAATTAAGGTTCTGTGAAAAAATCATTACAATCGGATAAAGTATGTAGGTGTTATAAGTCGAAGAATTTTTTTAAAAATCGAAAAAAATCGTAAAATTGCGTTTTTTACGAGAAAAAATTTCCCGATTAAGCTCAAAAACGTGGCAGTTCTAAGTTCAGAGATTTCGAAGGCCTCCATCAAATTTCATCGCAATCGGAGTATCGGTTTAGCCGGAATCGTGTTAACAGACACACAAAAATACAAAAAAAAAGAAAGAAAAAAAAAAAAAAAAACATTCCGGATTTTTTTCTCCAGTGTAGTGAAATGGAATCTTCGCTTCGCTCGCTTCGCTCGCTACGCTCGCTACGCTCATCCAATAAATAAATAAATTGTATTAAGAGTCTACCCACTAAGTTATCTAGGTGCCCGTTAGGGCGCCGCAGCCAAGCCGCGGTGCGCTACACACTCAAGCACCTTATACACCAAGCAGAGTTGGGGTGATTTCGAGGTGTTACCCAGCCGTCATGTAACGTGATGTGAACTTGAAAACTATCACAATCGAGGGGATTTAGGTACCTGACAACACATGCCAAATTTTATTGGGGTACGATTATTCCTTCTTGGTGAAAAAATGGCTTGAAACATGCTCAAAATCACTTTAAGGATGTTAGCTACTGCTACTGCTACTGCTACTACTGCTACTGCTAACATCTAATATGTCGGCCCGCGATTCTGACCAGACGGGTGGGACTACAATGTTCATATTTTACATGGACATTAAGGTTATAGAAATATAGTCTCTTTTGAAAAAAAAAGTTGAAAAAGTTTGTTGGAAGGCTTCCAAATAAAGGTTTTAAAATAAGCCTTAAACACTTGGCATACAATCAACAAGTAACCATAGTTACTTGACACTTGTTGACGGTATAAGCAGAGTTAGGCGGGAAAGTGCGATACGTAAACAAATAGCGGACATTTAAAATTTTTCTTCTTTGTGTGGAACGAGAAAAGGTGTCATTATACTCTCATAAAACAAATCAGAAACCGTCCCTGGCCTAGGCCCAGATGTGGAAAATTATTTATAATGCAAAAGTGTAGGTCTAAAGTTCCATTTGGCTATAGGACTAGTAAAATTCATACTTACATTACATGTTTGACAAGCCTAGCCAACCCTATGCCAGCACAACATTGTTCTGATATGAACTTGCTCAACTGTTTGTTTACATAATTGCAACAATCAAATCATTTCATACAACTTGTCTTTCGATTGGCCCGCGTTTATGAAGGCACTGCCATCTAGAATAAATATAGAACTTTTTCGAGCTCTTTGCTATACGCAAATCTTTTTGAAGTGTTTGGATTTCGTGTATACTCTTTCAACCATATACATCCTATATAATTGGCTAGACCAGCAGTCGGTGGTCCACCTCCGGTACAAATTTGAAGCCATCTTAAAATGACAGTTTACATGTTAATCAAATGGAGCGATTTGTGGCCAAATAGTTCTCAAGATTGCCGCCAGGTTGACAGGTAAGCATACTAGCCTTTAACACCAAATGATTACTAAATTCCCTTTTGCAATCACTTCGTATTGTTTCTTTTGTCAATACCATGCTGCACAAGCTAAAACCATATCAAACAATCCAGTAAAATACTTTATTGCATTAAAAAGCATAAATTAAAACACCAAAACGCCATCTTGAATGGGCCGGTTGAGTCTTCAATTTTTCTACGCTCGCGCCTGTGCGGAGGTATAGGAGACTGCTAATCTAGCCTACTATAGGGGTTTAATATCAATGCTTTCAACTCACAACCCATGACGTTTTCCACGATACCGTTCAAGAATACCAAATTCCTTCGAAAACGAAAACGACTTCGTTTTTAAATTGCGTTTTCAACTCATCTCCCACGAACTCAAGAATTGGGGTCCAGTCCTTATACCGTCGTTATACCATGGTTATACCACCTATACCCAGGATGTACATGAATCCGGGTCTAGATATTTTACATCCTATATTGTTACTGCTAATACCATAGAATTTAAATCAACTTTGATAAAAATATTATATTTTAGCAATAATTTTGTAATGGAACTTGAAAAAGTAATGAGATCACACACATAACAAAAACTTGTAGAAATACAGCCAAACCTTACACACTCAAAAGGAATGAGATCTAAAAAAAGGGCCAAGCTCATCTACCCTTCCACATAAACGTACAGTGCCCCATAACAGCATCCTCGAAAAGCTTGGCAAAATAGAATTTGCATGTTATTACGTTTAAATTAATTAGAAAAAAAGAACTTGGATAAACTATTACGTTAAATTAAAAATCGCAAATTCTATTTTGCCAAGCTTTTCGAGGATGCTGTTATGGGACACTGTACGTTTATGTGGAAGGGTAGATGAGCTTGGCCCTTTTTTTAGATCTCATTCCTTTTGAGTGTGTAAGGTTTGGCTGTATTTCTACAAGTTTTTGTTATGTGTGTTATAACAGATTTTCAGTGGGGGACAGTAAATCAAAGCGACCAAGCCAACCCTGTAGGCCCCGACGCAATCGACGAGTGAGCGATAACGAACCAAAGATCGATATTTTTAATAGGAATATAGCAATCAGTGGTATGGACAGTGCGAACACCCGCGAATCAACGCCAGAATCAACAAGGTCGATTCAGAACAACTCTGAATTTATTATGTGCCTCGTTGCTAGGACGGCTCCAAAGTTACCGTACAAAATACAAAACTGATGGACTTTATTCCAAATCGGAAGTTAAAAACATCTTACTTCAGCGGGAATCGAACCCTGGACTTTCTGCATTGGAAGCAGATACGCTAACCACAAGACCAACGAGCCACACTTGAATTGAAAGTCTCCCTGCACAAAAAATTAGTAGCCTTGTTTATATGGAGGACTGAGTACGGAGTTGAGTACGGTTTGTGGCCTCAGTACCTCATGTAAACACATGAAATCAGGTACCGAACCGGTTGGGTTCGGTCCGACGAAATGGTGCGACCGAACCGAAATACCGTACTGAGTACTCTCATGTAAACAGCTTCTTGTAGGAAACCGAACTGAATGAACATAAACTGAGGCTTTTGAGTTTGGTTTGGGCAATCTCCGTAAGATAGTGTTGATGCTGCACCGAATGTCAGTTCAGTTATAGTTGGGTACTCGACATGTAAACGTATCAAGGACATCGAAACCGTCCTGAAATTTCAGTACGGTACAGGACCCAGTCGTCCATGTAAACAAGGCTAGTTACTGAGTGAGTAGTGGTTCGATTCTAAATACAAATTTGATTTTTATTTATTTATTTACATTTTTAATTGCGAATATGTAATATATCTGGGTTCCGGAATTAGAGAATTGTATTATTGCAGCACACTCATTAATATTTCAAACTCTAAATGCTCCCTGATCGTTACCATGGCTCAGCCTGACTCGCTATTAACATCCAATCCAGAGGGAAACTAGGTCGCATCCCTCCCTCATTTCCTTGTCTGGAAAACATCATTTCCTTCTTCCGCTGAACTGATTTCCAACGATTTTCTTTCCACGTCTGCGTCTCCCTTTAGATTTCCGCTCGTGAGAAGCTCTAAGTGCAGAGGTGGAGGCACAGCTGGAACTCTGAGTGTAGTCGGCTTGAGCAAGGTGTGGGGTTCGTTGACAATGTCCACATGTAAACACATACAGTGGCGTATCCTGGGGGGTTGGGGGAGGAACACCCACCCCCCTTTTGCCAAAAAAAAGTGTGAAGGAGAATATAGAATAACTTTTTTATCGCAATACTGAAGGCAAATTACCAAAACAAGATTTTAGTAGATACAACGTTTATCATTGTGATGCTTGTAAGGCGCACAGGTTTTCACAAAAATGACCTTGAAAGAGTAAACTTTTAGATTCAAACATGGAATTAGTGGATACAAAGTTGGTGATGATTCAAAACGCACAGATTTTCAACAAAATGACCTTGAAATAGAAAAACTTTTGATGAATAACACGATTTTAGTAGATATTAAGTTGGTAATTGTGATGCTTTAAAACGCACAGATTTTCACCAGAACGACGTACTTTGAAGGAGAAGATTTTTGAATAATAACAAGATTTTAGTTGATAAAATGTTGGTTATTGTGATGCTTTAAAACGCACATATTCTCACCAAAATAACCTTGAGGAAGAAAAGGTTTTAGGGGGGCAATCCCCCCGGTCTTCGGTACATCTATGATCTAATTGGTTGAACCCCCCTTTATGAATTCCTGGGTACATTACTGAACACATAGAATGTAGATGGTTGATAAATATAAAAAATTACCAAGATTTTTTAAAAATAAAAAATAAATAGGAAATAGGAAATGCATATATTTATTAAACATCCCAATTATTCAGATAAATGAAACAATTAGAAATGTATTTATTCTTTAAATAAGTGTTTTATTGGACATAACACTGCTCTTTATCAGTATGTATTAATTGGATGAGCGTAGCGAGCGAAGCGAAGATTCCATTTTACTGCACTGGAGAAAAAATCCGAAATGTTTTTTTTCTTTTTTTTTCTTTTTTTTCGTATTTTTGTCTGTTTGTCCGCACGATTCCGGCTAAACTGATACTCCGATTGAGATGAAATTTTATGGAGACCTTCGAAATCTCTGAACTTAGAACTGCCACGTTTTTGAGCGCAATCGGAAAATTATTTCTCATGAAAATCACAATTTTACGATTTTTTTTCGATTTTTAAAAAAATTCTTTGACATTTTTATAACACCTACATGCTTTATCCGATTTTAATGATTTTTTGCACAGAACCTTTATTTTATGAATAAAGATATTCTTGTGAAATTTGAGCGCAATTGAAAAATATTAATCATAAAAATCGATATTTTACGGGTTTTTCTTTTTTAAAACAATTCTTTGACTTATAACACCTACATGCTTTATCCGATTGTAATGATTTTTTCGCAGAACCTTAATTTTATGAATTAATATATTCGTGTTAAATTTGAGCGCAATCGTAAATTATTTCTTATAAAATTCGCAATTTAACGATTTTTTTTTAACAATTACGATAAATAAATTTAAAAAATTAAAGCTAATTTTTAATTTAAGTTAATTTTTTATTTAATTTAATTTAATTTAATTTAAAAAATTCAACTTATAATGATTTTGCCACAGAACAACAGAAAATTCGCATAACACATGGCAGCTCAATTGCACCAATTACGCTCATCCAACAACGCGGCGGGACTTAAGCGTTTTCCTAGTTTATTAATATTGATATTATACAGGGCAGTGTTATGTACAATAAACACTTATTTAAAGATCTCAATTATCATCAATTAAATGTCTACAGTGTCGAATCGCCAAAGTATTACTTTAATAGCATCGCCTAATTATGTGTATTTTGTGCACCCACTTCTTTGTTTGATTAATTAATTGAATTTACTAATTAATGTCAGCCCCGATCAATTAACTAAACTGATCGACAAAGTACAGTAAACACCAAATTGAATTAAACATGAGTAATGAATTGATAATTTTACCGAATAAACAGAAGTCTAATGATTTACATAAAACAATAACAATTATTTAATAATAATCTGTAAAACAAAGAATTCCCATTGCATTGGTTACATATATTAACAATAATATACACAATCACATAATTAATGGATATCAAAAATCTAATAATTTATTGATGAAATCAAATTTTGTAATAGCTAGCCTATAACACAGCATCAAAGAAAATATGAAATACATTAATATTTTATATGCCTAATTCTAAATGTATTGATTTTTTAAATATGAATTTTCCAGGGAGTACAAGATTTTGAACTAATTCTTGTTATTTCGTTTTATTTGTCGTACAACTGACTAAAAATGTCCGAATATGGTGTCAACTCCGTGATATAATTCCGATATGAAGATGCTAAAGAAAGAAATCTAAATATAAGAATTATACAACACTCTTAGTTGGTCTACTCGTTTGACTTGTAGTTAGCACATACACTTATACAATTCGAAGTCACCTTGGTAAAACGAATATGTTGGCCTGTATGCTTCGTCATTACATAAAAAATTAGGTTGAAATTTAATATAATGGGCCTTTTCACGTTCATTTTTTTAGTTCTTAGATCACAGATAGTTGCTGTAAAACATCGTTTTACAGAGGACGAGTGCAGTTAAAACATGACGAAATAACTGTAGTAAAATACGTGAACATTTGTTTCAACTTCGGCGAAAGGGCCTTCACCCCAGGCTTTAGCTGCCACCCACAAATTCTGCTGGAAAATTTGCCCCCCCACCCCCCAACTTTCAAACGTTCCAACGCGCCTGGTGGTTAGCGTCCCTGCTGCCAATGCAGAAGGACCCGGGTTCGATTCCCGCGTTAAGCAGAAGGTTTTTCAACATCTAGCATGGCCTTGGATCCATCAATTCTTGTCTGTGAACGTAACGGTGACTTCGGAGCCGTCCTAGCATTAAAGCACATAATATTTCTAAGGTTAACAAAAAACCACTCAACATAACTTTAACCTGGGTTACTTTTATTAGCGATATTTCGGATACTCCGTCTCCTTCCTCAAGCATCGTCCATGCCCATGCGTGTCGGACATGGACGATGCTTGAGGAAGGAGACGGAGTATCCGAACTATCGAGAATAAAAGTAAGTAGCCCAGGTTAAAGTTCTGTTGAGTTGTTTTTTAACATACGTTTCCAGGTTTATGAGTTGTGATAATTTTTAAATTTCTAAGGTTGTTCCGAATCTGCGTTATTAATTCTGGCGTCTCCTACGAATGAATCGTGCCCATCTACATACACGGTCTTTATTTCATAATTCAAGAATCTCTCTCTGGTTGGCCAAAACTTCCTCGTCGATGACGTTGCCGCCTACACTGAACAGTGTGGATCGGCCCCTTTCTGTTACACTCCACCGCTAGTTATGTAAACACAATGGATAAATGCAATTTTATTATTTGTAATTTAGTTAAACCCTTTACTGGGCAGTGCTTTCCATGTTTACCACCACCTTTCAAAATCTACACAATTAAATCTGACAGTTTTTCATTCTTTTAACCCGGTTAAAAAGCTGCTTTGATTTGTTCTGAATTGGTAGCATTTTCCTTACTAAATTCTAATGATAAGGACCATTTTTATAATTGATCAAAAATTAAATTGTATTTAAAAACACAAAAATACACAATTTTCTGGGATGTCCCGGATACTTTGTTTGCCTGTAGAAGATTCAATTTTAACATGCAATTTTTTTTTTTAAAATGAAAAATTGTATCTCTTTTGTGAAAATAGACTCATATTTTAAACTGTTTTCAACTTTGATATTTGGAATTCAAAATCAGCATTTTTATAAAGGGTTTTAAAAGGATATAGGTCATACATTGTAAGCAAATTTCTGTTCGCTTGACCGTCTGACACCACAGTTGTTTACAATTTTTAGTAGTTGTTAAGGAAGCACAGTCCTACAGTCACACTTAAATTTAATTTTTTTTAAAGTTTAAAATTGACCATATGCGTGAATTTATCCTGGCTGATAAACATCAAATATTTAAAATCTACCATTGTCCATGTATGCTTTATTGACAACTATGTAAAGTTTCAGATACGTCGGATTCCTATCGGCCGAGCGAATAGCTACGTGCCAACTGCCAAATGCGTCATATTCCCTCTCAAATAGTCAAAATCTTGTCCCAGAGTTTATATATTCGCCCATGTGTTTCTATGCCCATGTGTCTTCTCTTCAAATAAAAATTTAAATTACTACTCTCCCTTACAAAAACAAACTATAGCTTGATTCCTCAGAATCCAAGCTTCATTACTCCTGTCTATTTTGACGAGTTAGCGAAGCGAACGTATAGTCTACAACGCAAGTCAAACGGACCTTCGTTGTGATTAATTTCTATGTTAAGAGGCTTGGGTGCGATTCAAACACCAAGTTGAGCGCGTCATGTGCAGTACTTTCGTACTTTTCGAACTACGGGCAGGAAAATCAATATATTTTGATTCTGTTTTTTCCACCTGAAAGGTAACTAAATTTGTAATCCTAGCACGTTGGCCTTTTTCCCATTTAAGCCATAGATTTTTCCCCGCGAATTCTCAAAGTCCATAGAAAATATCGAAAAATGATCATTTCCGGTCAAAGTTTACTGACTTAATGTGACCAAAAGGGAGCGAAATTGAAAAATCGGCCAACGTGCTAAGATTCACATTACTGTTTTAAATATGCAAAAAAAAACTCATTTTTGTCGCTCGAAAAATGTGGACGTAGGACGAAAAGTACGAACACCTTACAAAGCACAATTTTGGCTCCACTTGGTGGCGCTCCCTAGCGAAATCAGATCGTCTCTGCCTCGAAGCAAGTAGGGGAGGTAAAGTGGGCTAGATCTGGACACCGGATGTGCTTGTCATCAGATTACATAAACACAATCTGCTATATTGAGGTTTGCTTGCAGCTTTTTACATCGTTGTAAGAATTATAATATTCACTATCAGAAATTAATGATGATGAATATTGTTGTTCAACGTCACTTTTATTGCCATCATGCTATTCGGACTTTGAGTGGTGATAGACGAGAGTGAAGAACAATTACAGATAACCTATGCCTTGTGCGGGATTCGAATCCGCGTCCTGCTAGTGTAATTCGCCAGCGTCCCTATGTGCGAGACTGCGACCGCGGACGACATCAGAATTTGAGACTGCCTAAATAACATGTGTATCGCGTTCTTTAATTAGTAGACTTTAGTTTTGATTCTCCGCAATGCAAGGTTTGTAGTGCTCCAATTAAACCAATCTTCATAATTACCCGAGATGTAAGAACTAAGCAAATATTGTCTACGATTAGTCTATGTAATTATATTATATAGTACCAAACCGAACCTTTATTCTATTTTTAGATATCGTTTAGCGTTCTTTCAGCACGATAAAGAAAATAACATCGTTTGCTAACGCACGGTAGTCGGGCCTTTCGACCTGTCATATCCATAAATAAATACATTTTTGTAGGATGCCCGCTGTAGGTTATACACATTAGATTTAACCGGTGTGACCCTCTTCAGGTGACTAACTAGATATATTGCGAATAGGACAATTGTGAAGTGATGAACGAGGGAATTAAGAGTAGTCAATCCCTTACATTTGCATTAGCGACTGAGGAAAAGCTCGGAAAAAACCTTCATTCAGGATTGCCGGTTTCGACAGGATTCGAACCCGGGGTCATATCCATAGGACAGACATCACCTATGCACTACGTAACGATTGAATTATTATAACAGAATATTTAATTTCATTACTCTGGGGGCAAGCAAGTCTGCCAAATAATGCTTGTGGCTTGTTGGTCCAAAGGATAGCGTTCCTGCTTCTATAGCAGAACGTCGCTGGTTCGATTCCCGGCTTGAATCAACCCATAATCCATGGGAAGGGTATCGCATTACATCCACTGAGAGTGTGGCTTTGAAACCGTCCTAGCAACGAAGCACACAAGAAGTTGTAAATGGTTGTTCCGAAGTAGTTATGCCTATGCTGACTCATCCGCGGATGACTCATGGTAATCTGTGAACCACGATTTCAAATGTCCGATTATTTCGCCAATCGATGGCGTCGTCGGTTCGGATCTCTTTAATTGAAGTCCGTCACTGAAATAACATCTTTTACATGGGTGGGAAGACTCTCGTTTTGTGCAATTATGTTTTTTTTAATCCTTTATTGTAACAATTGTTTTGATTACCAGAACGATAATTATATCATGCATAGAGGCTTGGGCACAATTTAAACACCACGCTGAGCGTCTCAATTGCAGTTCTAACGTACTTTACGAACTAGGGGAAGAAACATCCTCATGCATAATTCATTCTGTTGTTTTCTCTGATATAATTAATTACATTCTTATTTCTCGTACATAGACCATTTTTTCCTGCGAGTGGGACGTGAGAGTTTTTTTTTTTTTTTATAAAATTACATGATCGCTTATGCACCATGATGTTTCCAAGAATTGTTCAGATCATTAATTTTTTATTTGAATATTTACGTTTTTATATTGTTCCGGGTAGTATACAAATAATTGGTATTTGCTTGGGTAAGTTATAATGTATTGAGTTATTATGATTACTAAAAATATGCATTATATTGAATAATAATTTTAATTCCCCACACCTTTTGGATTGTTATTCTGCCAATGCAACTGCAATCGTCTCGATTAACCTTGAAACCTTATACTTCATAAGTGATTTCCATTTTACTTTAATTTGGCAAAGACTGTTTGTCAAAGCAATCGAAATCCAAGACAAAATCATCTAAGTAGAAAACCTATCATCGTAGTTTTACAATGCAGATCAAATCTCTTCATTACGTGTGAATGCCACTTGCAAAGTGTGGCCGAAGAATTCAAGAAACAAAACAAATGAAACGTGAACATGATCACATTTACATTTTAGTTTTCTACCGTTAAAAACTAAATATATTGACGCTAGTGAGGAGACTGTAATACTAGTGACCAGTGGACGCGTCGCGACGCTAATTATTGTGCCCTGCGTTTATTTGCTTTACTACTACATCACATTACTAACGTATTTCGTCGCGAGTGTACGTGAATGTACATAGTTGAACTCAATGTACCTCATTCTATATGTGAATATGTGTAAATAAGAATTCTCCAAGTCTACGTAAATAATGTGTAATAATCCTAACTCACGAGTGTAGCACATGCCTGTGTGTGACGCATTATAAATTATAATATAAACTACTAGGAAACGCTTAAGTCCCGCCGCGTTGTTGAATGAGCGTAATTGGTGCATTGAGCTGCCATGTGTTACGCAGATTTTCTGTTGTTCTGTGAAAAAATTATTACTAAGTCGAAGATTTTTTTTTAAAATTAAATAAAATTAAATAAAAATTAATTTAATTTTTTTAATTCATCGTAATTTTAAAAAAATAAAAAAATCGTAAAATTGCAATTTTCATAAGAAATAATTATTTGATTGCGCTCAAATTTAACACGAGTACATTAATTCATGAAATTAAGGTTCTGTGAAAAAATCATTACAATAGGATAAAGCATGTAGGTGTTATACGTCAAAGAATTGTTTTAAAAAAGAAAAAAAAACGTAAAATTTCGATTTTCATGAGAATAAAATTTTCGATTACGCTCAAATTTCACACGAATATCTTAATTCATAAAATTAAGGTTCTGTGAAAAAATCATTACAATCGGATAAAGCATGTAGGTGTTAGAGGTCGAAGAAATTTTTTTAAAATCGAAAAAAATCGTAAAATTGCGTTTTTTATAAGAAAAAAATTCCCGATTGCGCTCAAAAACGTGGCAGTTCTAAGTTCAGAGATTTCGAAGACCTCCATAAAATTTCATCGCAATCGGAGTATCGGTTTAGCCGGAATCGTGTTAACAGACACACAAAAATACAAAAAAAAAGAAAAAAAAAAAAAAAACATTCCGGATTTTTTTCTCCAGTGTAGTGAAATGGAATCTTCGCTTCGCTCGCTACGCTCGCTACGCTCATCCAACGATATTTTTGGGATTTTTTTCCGTGTATTTGTTTGCGATTTTTGCAATGTATTTTATATGTATCCGGAGTCTCAAATGACCACAAACCTTTTTTTATTGGTTTTTTATCTTGTGTTTCCGGTATAATTTATTTAATATTAATATTTCTGTCGAATGTGTCAATCCTTATGTGAAAATACGTTCTAAATATCTTTGTTATGTGTAAAAAATAACTTTCTTTACGAGGAATATCGTTCTGAGATAGGGCTATATTTGCATGGAAGTGAGCGCGTAGCGTAGAATATAATAAAACGAATAAATAAATTCATATTTTGTCTTCCCATTCAGTCATATAACTGATTTTCAGTGGGGGACAGTAAACCAAAACGACCAATCCAACCCTGTGGGCCCCGACGCAATCGACGAGTGAGCGATAACCAACCAAAGATCGATATTTTTTAATAAGAAATATAGCAATCAGTGGTATGGACAGTGCGAACACCCGTGGGTCAACGCCAGAATCAACAAGGCCGATTCAGAACAACTTGAAAATTTATTATGTGCCTCGCTGCCAGGACGGCTCCAAAGTCACCGTTTACAAATTCCTAGGACAATAACTGATGCTAAATCAGCAGTTAAAACCTTCTGACTTAACGGGAATCGAACCATGGATCTTCTGCATTGGAAGCAGAGACGCTAACCACAATACCAACGAGCCACACAATACACATTTGAGTGTAAGTGCCTTGCTCTAAAAGAAATTAAATTCACTTCATATCTGAAAACGATACACATTAATTAAATATAGGCTATAAATACACGATCCAAAAAAGATGTTTTTTTATTTATTTATTTATTTATTTATTTATTTAACGTCTATCCTATTCAGTTATAAAAACTGATTTACAAAGGAGGACAACAAGATATATTAAATAAAAACACTTACCGAAAAAGTGTGCACATTTTCAAGAGGCTCTCTTCATCAGACGCGAGGAAGTTTGTTGAAATGTATTTTAATGTATGGCTGTGGTTATTGTTCGTGCGGTGTTTCTATATCAATAAAATCCAACTCGTAGATGTTTTACAAGTAGGCTACTTTACCTATCCATATTAATAACGAACGAGTGTAATTAAAACAACATCTCATACTTTCAAGAAACGTAACACGTTCGCGAAACCACAGTTCCCCGTTTTTGAAAATTGTTAAATCGTAAATCGGGTAATCGTCATAAACAGTCAAGAGTAATAATGGACATGGACAGTATTACAAAAACGTCTCTGGAGGTTGTTGACGCCACTGACTTTTATCCCAAACAGTGATTGTGTAATAACTCGTTTAATTGAATTGAAGTGAAGTGAAACAATTCAAACTAGCTTTACCCGACTAGGGTAAGAACCGAGAACCTCCGCCTCTGTATGCGATAGAACACTACACATCAAAAATCTTGCTGTCTTGGTTTATGACGATATAGGGCGAAGGTCAGCATGAAACTAAGAGACATGAGTTTGAATCGCAAACGCGATTAGTTTAGATACCGAAAAAATAATATGCACTATGTATAATTAACAAAGAGTATAAGCTTGATTACTCGCTTGCTATGCTCAGTATTGTATTGAGACGATTAGTGTTTAGGACTAGAGTTTATATTTTGAAAATAATACTTATATTGTTTTGTTCAATCTAAATGAAATTGGGTATTTCATTATCACGGGAGAAACACCAATTTTGGTAGCATATGCCTACTGTGTAAAATATAAAATTATAAATTGTTTTGCAATGTTATTCATTACCATACACCAGAAAAAACTTTCGGATAAGGATTACAACTGGATATTTATATTCGCATTTATCGATGCCAGCGTTGAGTGACTAATATCCCATTCCCATGCCAGCAATGGAAGTTGACCTTGACAGTGTTATAGTCGCGAGTGAGCCGGGCGCGCAATAAATCAGGCGCTGGCTACTTTGTCGGTGCATTACCCGAGCATTACCCCTCTTTGCATTGCGATACGCCATGTTTTGTTGCGGTGGGGATGACTAAATTTGTTAAGTTGTTCACGCCTATCTCCCTCCCTTCCCACTCCCCGCAAGAGCGCAAATTTCCAGAATTGGGCGGGAAAAGTTGGAAGTAATCCTGTTAAATGTTAAAATGTCTTGTCTGTTTGTTCGGTCCCATACGGCCGAACGGCGAAATAGATTGAGATGAAATTTTACACAGACATCCGTGACCAGGTAACTGAGAACTGCTAACAAAATGAGAAAAATCCGCTGCGATTTAAAACCTACAAGAAATAATTGGATGAGCGAAGCGAAGACTTCAATTTCACCGACCCCCCAAAAAATTTAGCTCGGATGTTTTTTTGTTTTGTTTTTTTTCTGTATGTTTGTTCGCTCTCTTCCGGGCAAACGGCATATGCGATCTGGATGAAAATTTGACAGGACCTTCGAAATCTCTGAACTTAGACTTGCCACGTTTTTGGGTAGGCCTACAATCGAAGAAATATTTCTCATGAATATCGTACTTTTACGATTTTTTTTGATTTTTTGTGCGATGTTTTCGTGACTTTTGGGCCAATACTGACCAAACGAGTGGGGCTACAACAATCATATTATACATGGATATTAAGGTTATGGTGATGTAGTACATTTTGAAAGAAAAAGTTGAAAAAGTTAGCCAGAATCTATAGAAATAAAGCTTTTAATATAAGATTTTTGTTTTTTTGTACGATATTTTCGTGCCATTTGGGCCAATTCTGACCAAACGGGTGGGGCTACAACGTTCATATTAAACATGGACATTAAGGTTATGGTGATGTAGTACCTTTTGAAAGAAAAAGTTGAAAAAGTTAGCCAGAATCCATAGAAATAAAGCTTTTAATATAAGTTTTTTACGGTAAATAATACCAATTGACAAGAAACAAAAGAAACTTGACAACATTCACCTACAATGCGTAGGCAGCAAAACAAAGCACTTGCAAAAGTAAAGATATCCCACGCAAACTAAAAACTTTAAAAAGCTCATCCATCAACGCGGCGGGACTTTAGCGTTTTCCTAGTTATTGAATCATTTTTGTCAGGCTGTGATTCTATGCAGTGGCCAAGGTGTATCAAATCTTGCATGCACAAGATTCCCCTGAATTCCTGTTGTAAGATTGAGTAAACCTTGCAATCTTTACTTGTATTTCGTACTGGCTTTGTTTTCCATAGTATTGTATGCATTTCAATACATCTTTTTAACTTTTTGGATTAGCGAAGCGAAGACTTCAATTTCACTGACACCCACCCCCCCCAAAAAAATTAACTCAGGTGTTTTTTGTTTTTGTTTGTTTTTTGTATTTCTGTCTGTTTGTTCGCGCTCTACCGGGCAAATAGCATATGCGATCTTGATGAAAATTTGAGGGGACCTTCGAAATCTCTGAACTTGGACTTGCTACGTTTTTGGGTACAATCAAAGAAATATTTCTCATACATATATCGTTTTTTTGCGATTTTTTTCGATTTTTAGTGCGATATTTTCGTGACATTTGGGCCGATTCTGACCAAACGGGTGGGGCTACAACGTTCATATTTCACATGCACATGTACAAGGTAATGGTGATGTATTGTCGTGCGAAAGAAAAAGTTAAAACAGTTAGCCAGAATATATAGAAATAAAGGTTTTAATTTGAGTTTTTTGAGGTGTTAAATATTAAAACCTTTATTTCTATAGATTCTTGCTAACTTTTTCAACTTTTTCTTTCAAAAGTCAATACATTACCCTTACCTTAATGTCCATGTGAAATATGAACGTTGTAGCCCCACCCGTTTGGTCAGAATCCGCCCAAATAGCACGAAAATATAGATTTTAGATCTTTCTCACAGCCTTGTATGAAAACTTCACAGGAGATTGTTTACCTTACTCACAGCCTTGTTACAAACAATCAAAGATCCAACAGACCTAATGATTGCTTTGTATGGGCCGTGTTAATATGTTTTTATCATTTTAAATTAAAAAATACATTTTATAATTAAAAAGCTCATCCATCAACGCGACTAAAAATGCGTTTGCGAAGCTTCCTAGTAAAATACAATCAAGAAATCAGAAAATCTTTCATGACCGGGGGTGTGAACCTAGGACTTCCTCATTTCGGGTATAATTGCGCCTTAGTCATCTACACTAGAAAAACGCCAAAATAGTTTTAAGACGAGTGAGCAAGTCATGTGTTGAGTACCCGGGAACATTTGCATTTCAGTTTGATAATATTGGTAAACATAATAGGGTTTTTAAGTTTAGCTAGTATAAGGGCGCGTCAACTGTAAGGCCGTAATGCGCCACTCTAGCCTATGATAGGCTAGAGATACCTTAGGTAGGGGGAAGAAAGGGAATGTTACCAGGTACTCAACACATGGCTCACTCACTCGTCTAACAACGATTTTGTCGTTTTCCTAGATATCGTTGTTATCGTAACAACGGCAACGCCGCCTGGCACGAAGCGAGGTTGCCGCGCTGTTTCACCGAGCGTAATGAACCACAGACCTGATCACTAGATAATATTGTCCAGTCGACCGTAGCATTTAGCTCGCAGCGAAGCGATCTACAACACGCGAGTACCCTCGGCTGCCCAGAGTTGCTGTTGTTGTAGCTTTGATATCGCCACCCTAGAACTACACACTAGACAGAGAGGTTACAGGTTTTGTTTCAATGCCTAACCTTATTGATTGGATATTGCTTTACGTCTCATATTTATGCAACTTGGCTAATCGAGACGAAGGGAGGGTCGTAAGGGATGACGCGGGGGGACAAGGGGTGGACAGGCCTGTGCTGGTCAGAACCAGCCACAAGCGTATGGGGAGGGCAGGGGTTCCCCCACGTCGTGGTCGTCTCCGTCTGTGTCATCATCCGTCAATGTTGTCATTGTCGTCGCCGTCGAGGAGGTAGTCAAAGGGAAGGGGAAAGTTCCCCGACGACGACCCAGTGCTCGCCATTAGTTTCACGGAGTAAATCTCCCCTAATCTCGAGCCAAACCACGAGAAGGTTGCGAGTTGGAATTTGATGGCCCTGCCTAACCATAGTAATAAATTTGTTCATATAGGAAATTAGTAAGTTATGACGTTTTCGTTTTTGTTTGTCTTGTGACACTAGATTCGAGTTCGAAATCCTTTCAAGCATATTTTTTTAAAGGGAATTGTTGTCATTCATCCTCATCACCATTTGTCGACTCGAATAGCAATTTATTAAAATAAAAGTGACGTTGAACAATGAAAATCATTATCACGAAATTATTGCCTGTATGGTATAAGTATTATTAGCAGTCACTTTGTGTTTATCTCTGATAATGTTTGTAACACTCTGATTATTAATGAAATGGATAATTCGTTGTAAAGTGAGTCATATCCACTAAAAGTACATTACGGTTATTGCTGTTCGCTCGGCCGACTGACATCACAGGTGTATGAAATTTTGAATATATGTCAAGAATGTGGAAATATAGGGCTCTGCGGTAACACTTACACATTTCCAAATTTTGTTTTTAATTATTTATAAAAAATAAATTAGTTTTTTTAAGAATTTTGATTTTGTTAAAAACTCCAAAATTGAGTATATTCGTGATTTTTTCTGGCTGATTGAGACAAAGTTTTGAAAATCTATGACCACAGGGCTGTCTATGTATGCTTCATTGACAACTTCGCAAAGTTTCATATACGTCGGATGCATCTTGGCCGAGCGAATAGCTAATTGCTAACTGTCAATGTGTCCTATTCTCTCTTAACGTCTAATTCAGGTGTTTGAAGGTTCAGGTGTTTGAAGGTTCTGGGGTGGAGAAAACTAGCTTAAAATACTTAGGATGCAGCACTTATTGGAACATTGCATATTATGGAACATTGCCATTTGTTCTGGCCATCATTGTTACATACATTGGAAGGATCTATCCATGTGTTCTTTCCAGTGGCGTAGGAACTATATTTTTAGTGGGGGGTCACACTAAAGTTGACAATGAGGTTGGGTGGGCAAACCGGGGTCTGGGGCGAAGCCCCAGCCGCCGGAGGCTTTTTCGCCGTAGGCGAGATTTTTTTAAAAGGTGCCCTTGATAGGTGGCCTAAAACACATTTTCAGGCGAATTTTAACTATGAATAAGGGTTTCATTTTGAAGCTAATATTGCACTGAAGATTGATAACCTGACTGAAATCGGTCGACAGTCTGCTTGGGAGTGAAAACACTGCACTCAAATATAATGAATATTAGTCTCAAATCAGATGGCTAGTCTAGTCTCGCAAATCAAGTCTCTTACTGAATCTTTCTAAAAATGTTAAAAACCTTCCTTTTTGTTTGCAAGCCCGACTGTAGTAAAAATCCTAAAAATCACCCAACAAGCTATAGGCTAAGTTAGCAAATGACATCCATACCTGGCTTGACCAGTGGGGGAGTCAAGCCAACAAGTGGGGGGGGGAGTTTCCCCCCCATCCCCCTCCGTTCCTACGCCCCTGGTTCTTTCAGGAATGTCTGCAACATGGCAGTCTTCTTTTGGTATCATATCATGGATGTCAACAATCATCTCAAATAGCAATTTAAAGAAGATTTGTTCGGTGTCTCGATAGCTCGATTTAAGGCAAATTGCTGTTCGCTCGGCCGACTGACACCACAGGTGTCTGAAATTTTCGAGCATATGTCATGAAAGTGGAAATATAGGGCTCTACTGTAACACATTTCTAGCTTTTTAAAGAAAATAGAAAAAATGAAATAAAAAAAAGAAAAAATATTTATAAAAGTAAATAAGTTCTCACATATTTGAATTTATTTGTAATTTTTTCTGTCTGATTAGGTCAAAATTTGTAAAATCTATGACCGCAGGGCTGTCCATGTATGCTTTATTAACAACTTTCAAAGTTTCATATAGGCCTACGTCGGATGCTTCTTGGCCGAGCGAACAACTATTTGCTAACTGCCTAATGTGTCCTATTCCCTGTTAAGCCTGAGGTTCTGGGTTCGAACCCCAGTCGGGGCAAACTTTACGTCAATCAAGAAAGGGAAGTTTATACCTAATCAAAATTAAGTATGTAATATTTGGATGAGCGAAGCGAAGACTTCAATTTCACTGACCCCCCCCAAAAAAATCAGCTCGTTTGTTTTTGTTTTTTTGTCTGTTTGTTTGCACTCTACCGGGCAAACGGCATAATATGCAATCTTGATGAAAATTTGAGGAGATCTTCAAAATCTCTGAACTTAGACCTGCCACGTTTTTTTTGGTACAATCGATCACATTTTTCTTATGATTATCGTACTTCTTCGTTTTTTTTTTATTTGTAATGAAATATTTTCGTGATATTTGGCAAACGGCTTCCCCGATTTTGATGAAACTTTATGAAAACATTTAAAATCACGGAAACTATATAAGTTATGATTTAAGAGACATTTGAAGAAATATTTCTCATAGAAATCGTACTTTTACAATTTGTTTCCCGGTTTCGAATTAATACGTTATTTTCGTGATATTTGGGCTGATTCTGACCTAACAAGTGAGGCTACAACGTTTATATTTTACATTGACTTAAATATTATGGTGATGTAGTGCCTTTTGAAAGAAAAGTTGAAAAAGTTGGTCAAAATACATAGAAAAACCGGTTTTTATATAAGCCTATTACATGTATAATTTACAAGTAATATTTAAGTCACTATAGAAAAAGTAAAGAGATCCATAGAATTGGACAGATATATTTTTTTAAAAAAAAGCTCATCCATCAACGCGACTGGAAAAAGCGTTAGCGAAGCGGCTTAGTACATAAACCATAGCGTCACTAAGTACTACTATACTTCACTATGGTTGTGACTAACGCCGCTTTATCTTCTAGATACGTAGCGCGTTTAGACATTTATTAGGCTCACCGCCTGGGTAATCCATTGGTTCCTTGATAATTCCTATCAAAATCCTAGCAAAGGCAGTGAGCCCAAGGTCTTGGTAACCATGGCAACCAGAGTCGATAAGGAAGTTTCCCCGGTTTATTGTCGGTAATCAACTCAAGGACCATGGTGGTATATATCTTTAGGTGATTTCACTGCCAGAATTCTGTGGTCGCTTAATGCACGCAGTGCAGACAGTCGCCGACAGAATGCGCGACGTGTCAGGTGGTAGTCACGTGACGTAGAACTTACAAGATGGCGGCCTTGGGGACCAATCAGACGGCTCGAATTCGGAAATTCGAATCTTCCGCCTACGGATCTGAATGCACGGCCTTCAATACACAATGCATACACACCGCCATCTCTCGAGGTATTAGAGTCGATAAAGAAGTTTGGAAAAACTTCTTTATCGACTTTCTCGTCACGTGACTACCACCTGACACGTCGCGATCCTGGCGGATTCCGTCTGAACTGCGTGCATTAAGCGACCACAAAAATAGCATTGCTGGATACGCAAGTGAAATCACCTAAAGATATATACCACCATGCCTGGATCAAACAAAGTACAATGTTGAATAAACAAATTTGCAGATAAGTAAGGTATTATTCGTTGACAATGGATATTATAATATATATACATGTTTATATTAGATATTATCATTAGTAGGCGGAGGTTCATGCCTCACGCAAACTAGTAGAATATATTTAAATTGCTTGGCGTGAATCTGACTACATCCAGTTACACACTTTTGGACGGTGAGAACGCTACATTTCTAGGGCGGTGAGTCCCAGAAATTTTTAACACACGAACATCCAAATGCGCTTCTCTATTAACGTAGTTAATAAGATCCAGGTTCTCTAGTTGTGACGAAGCCGCTAATAGAAGTCATGACACACATAACAAAAACTTGTAGTAATACAGCCAAACCTTACACACTCAAAAGGAATGAGATCTAAAAAAAGGGCCAAGCTCATCTACCCTTCCACATAAACGTACAGTGTCCCATAACAGCATCCTCGAAAAGCTTTTCAAAATAGAATTTGCGATTATTAATTTAACGTAATAGTTTATCAAAGTTCTTTTTTTGTAATTAATTTAAACGTAAACATGCAAATTCTATTTTGCCAAGCTTTTCGAGGATGCTGTTATGGGACACTGTACGTTTATGTGGAAGGGTAGATGAGCTTGGCCCTTTTTTTAGATCTCATTCCTTTTGAGTGTGTAAGGTTTGGCTGTATTTCTACAAGTTTTTGTTATGTGTGTGATCTCATTACTTTTTCAAGTTCCATTACAAAATTATTTGCTAAAATATAATATTTTTATCAAAGTTGATTTAAATTCTATGGTATTAGCAGTAACAATATAGGATGTAAAATATCTAGACCCGGATTCATGTACATCCTGGGTATAGGTGGTATAACCATGGTATAACGACGGTATAAGGACTGGACCCCAATTCTTGAGTTCGTGGGAGATGAGTTGAAAACGCAATTTGAAAACGAAGTCGTTTTCGTTTTCGAAGGAATTGGTATTCTTGAACGGTATCGTGGAAAACGTCATGGGTTGTGAGTTGAAAGCATTGATATTAAACCCCTATAGTAGGCTAGATTAGCAGTCTCCTATACCTCCGCACAGGCGCGAGCGTAGCAAATTGAAGACTCAACCGGCCCATTTCGAGATGGCGATTTGGTGTTTTAATTTATGCTTTTTTAATGCAATAAAGTATTTTACTGGATTGTTTGATATGGTTTTAGCTTGTGCAGCATGGTATTAAACAAAAGAAACAATACGAAGTGATTGCATAAGGGAATTTAGTAATCATTTGGTGTTAAAGGCTAGTATGCTTACCTGTCAACCTGGCGGTAATCTTGAGAACTATTTGGCCACAAATCGCTCCCATTTGATTAACATGTAAACTGTCATTTTAAGATGGCTTCTAATTGTACCGGAAGTGGACCACCGACTGCTGGTCTAGCCAATTATATAGGATGTCTATGGTTGAAAGAGTATCACGAAATCCAAACACTCTAAAAAGATTTGCGTATAGCAAAGAGCTCGAAAAAGTTCTATATTTATTCTAGATGGCAGTGCCTTCATAAACGCAGGCCAATCGAAAGACAAGTTGTATGAAATGAATTGATTGTTGCAATTATGTAAACAAACAGTTGAGCAAGTTCATATCAAAACAATGTTGTGCTGGCATAGGGTTGGCTAGGCTTGTCAAACATGTAATGTAAGTATGAATTTTACTAGTCCTATAGCCAAATGGAACTTTAGACTACACTGTTGTATTATAAATAATTTTCTACATCTGGGCCTAGGCCAGGGACGGTTTCTGATTTGTTTTATGAGAGTATAATGACACCTTTTCTCGTTCCACACATAGAAGAAAAATTTTAAATGTCCGCTATTTGTTTACGTATCGCACTTTCCCGCCTAACTCTGCTTATACCGTCAACAAGTGTCAAGTAACTATGGTTACTTGTTGATTATATGCCAAGTGTTTAAGGCTTATTTTAAAACCTTTATTTGGAAGCCTTCCAACAAACTTTTTCAACTTTTTTTTTCAAAAGAGACTATCATTCTATAACCTTAATGTCCATGTAAAATATGAACATTGTAGCCCCACCGTCTGGTCAGAATCGCGGGCCGACGTATTAGATGTTAGCAGTAGTAGGCACTAGGCAGTAGTAGGCAGTAGCAGTAGCTAACATCCTTAAAGTGATTTTGAGCATGTTTCAAGCCATTTTTTCACCAAGAAGGAATAATCGTACCCCAATAAAATTTGGCATGTGTTGTCAGGTACCTAAATCCCCTCGATTGTGATAGTTTTCAAGTTCACATCACGTTACATGACGGCTGGGTAACACCTCGAAATCACCCCAACTCTGCTTGGTGTATAAGGTGCTTGAGTGTGTAGCGCACCGCGGCTTGGCTGCGGCGCCCTAACGGGCACCTAGATAATCAAGACAATAAAACAACCAGTCTGGCCAACCTAACAGACCGACAGTCGTGTTATCATCTCGGCGCTGCCAACCTTGCCGAGGTACTACTATACTTCACTATGGTTGTGACGAAGCCGCTAATAGAAGTCATGATAATCAAGACAATAAAACAACCAGTGTGGCCAACCTAACAGACCGACAGTCGTGTTATCATCTCGGCGCTGCCAAACTTGGCGAGGATCACCTCGGTTGATCTTCTAATTAGGAACAATTGCATTGAAATTACATTTCGTCCTTGTGCTGGCGGTTCGGAAAACATCCGACTTGAAGCTTTTACTTCGTCAGCCAAGGAAGGTGTGTACGATTGATTGATCTTTGTTGGTCTTGTGGTTAGCGTATCTGCTTCCAATGCAGAAGGTCCAGGGTTCGATTCTCGCTTAGTCAGATTTTTAAAACTTCTGATTTGGACTTCAGTCCATCAGTTGGTGTTTTGGGCAATTTCTTAAATCGGGTTTAACCTGATTTTTTGTTCCACATAGATACTAAGTATCGTACCAATCTAAAATGGCCATTTACAACATCGTGTCTTGAAACTGTGCACAAAATATACTCACAAACACGCAAAAATATGCATTCCAATATAACACCCTTTCTTGGTAATCAACACATTTTTACCGATTCACTTGCCCAAATTACAAAACGAAATATAGAGAATGTACAGAAAAGGCTGTCGAGTACGTCAATAATGGCCAATATTTTTTCGGATCAAAATCCTCCTGTCACGGGGCATAAAGATCGACCCCATGTTATTTCTTACGGAAGATTTTTGCCGATGAGACCAAGCTCGAAAAATGTTTGACATTTTTTCGGAGGGTCATGGTGGACCCAATAATTTTTCTGTTAATTTCTAAATTCATAACTAGTTAGCCTGAACGAAATATATTTTTTGAGTTTAGCGGGTGATTACCCCTTTAATACGAATGTATTTATTTAATATTTCATTTACTCCTACGCATAACCTCTCCAGTTCTCCACCTATCCAACATCTTCTGGACTCTCAACTCTATGACTCACTCTCATTCAACTCCAACTAAGAATAACCGCAACGCTCTGACCGAGACGTGGAAATATTCTCTGCTTCTCGGGGGTTAAAAATAGTTTGAACACGTTTTGATTTAGAGTTGGGTAATTTATATTTAGTTTTTCTCTCTGGCCTAATTACGTGAGGAGTAAGTGGTTTAGCCACGTGGTCTGGGGTATTAGCGTCCTAGGCTGACTTTAACGTGTGATCGGGAGACGGTTTAGTTTTATTATTTAACGTCGAACTTATTCAAATGTATTTTAATAAAATCTGTTAGTTTACGACTCTTTTTTGACGCATTATGACCTAACGGTGGACGCACCCTTAACCAAAGTAAACAAAAATACAACAATTACAAAACAAACACAAATGAAAGATTATAAAACAACAACAACAACAACAGGATGACAAGAAATGTAATGGTCGTTGTAGGTCTATGAACTGTCAACAATATAAATTTTTAAAAATGTATTTTAAAGCCAAAAATATTATTCACGTACAATTTTAAATCTGCATCTGCATTCCTACATAAATGAATGAATATTCGGTTATTAAAACTGATTTATAAAGGAGGCTTAGTACATAAATGCACACACAAATAATGAACTGTATGTACCGTAGTTAGCAGATTTTAAAATAATAATTTAATAACAAATTGAGACTACTTCTGGTAATTATCAAAGTAAAACAAGAAAAGTTTGATCTTGTGCCCAAAATTTCAAAAATAAATCGTGGAAAAGAAACAAGTTCCCCGTCTGGGCCCGGAATAGAATAAGCATGGCTCTGCTAATCGTAAAAGGCGATTCAAGAGAAAAAGTCCACCTAGCAAACATCAACTAGTAAGAGCGGAGTATTTTACTCCCCGAAACTAGAGGCGAGCTCTGGCAATCGTCGTCGGGGACCTTGCCCCCTTCCCTTGACGACCCCCCCGGCGATAATGACAGTGACACAACGAACGATGACAAAGACGATGACGACCGCGACGTGAGAAACCCCCCTTCCTCCCCTTACCTGTGACTGGTTCTGCCCAGCATGGGCCCCTCCTCCCCACCCCCCTTAGGCTAGAGTGGTGCAATATGACCTAACGGTTGACGCGTCCTTAATCCAAATAAACCAACAACAAAAAAGTTACAAAAATATTTTAAATTATTTTCTCTGTCAATTCAGCTATTAAGCATAAGGAAATCAAGAAATATATTTTATTATACTTATCTTTGGATATAACTGGATATGAAAGTTTGATCTAGGGCCAATTTTTAAAAAAAAACAACATCAGGGGAAAGGATAAACCACTAACAATAATATTTTAAAATATTTTTACTGTCTTTTTGCCTATATTGTGCGCAAGAAAATTAAGAAATTTCTGGATATAACGTAGATCTGGTGATCCTGACGCAATGGAAGGGCGGGCATTGTTGTTCTTGGCCTGTGTGGTGGCGAGCATTGCTGGTTGCGAGACGGAAATAGAAGTTATACTCGAGTTTTATTAACACATTCAGAGAATCACATTCCACTGTGAGGAGCAAGATAGCTTACAGGTTTCTATTATTAAATAAATTAAATTAAGAGGAAGGACTACCGCCAACATTAGAAGTAGAACCACGTGAAATTACACCATTTTTGTAATATCTCACAAAGAGCGACGCAAAATCAAAAAATGGGTAATAGACCTATGTACACACAATGCACTACTTATTAACCGGGATATATTACAATTTACACATTTTTAAAACTTGACAGGTTATATATTTTTTTTATATTTGAACGATATTTCAAAGCTACTCCAGCTTTTTCTTCAGGTTCTTGTTACTTGTCTTCTGTTTACAGCCATAGCAACTTCTTTATTTAAGATTGTATTCCAAAGCACTGGTAAATCATAGCTTGGTTGACGGATTGAATTTAAATTATTATTTATTACAGCGGCTTCTTTGATTTTCCTCTTCAACATAATATTATCTTCCTCTTTAAAAATAATCTTAGTTTTATGCCATTTTAGAGAATGATGTTCTCGACTTTCATAATGTTTAGCTAGCAATGAAATGGCTGGTAATTTCTTGTTTACATTCATCTTGTGTTCTTGCGTACGAATGTTTAATGGTCCCCATGTAGTTTCGTTAGTATATCCGGCAAAAAATGTTTTTCAAATATATTGATCAGTAGTGATTTTAATTACGGATTAAATTAAACTAATTTATTCTGTAATTAAAAACGCCACTGATTAAAATATTTTTTTGAAAAAACATTCTTGCAGGGTATTATTCTAACAAAACTACATAGGGCATTATACACATTTTTTCGATTTTGTTTGGCTCTTTGTGAGATATTACAAACATAGGGTAATTTCGCGTGGTTTAAATGTTGGCGGTTCGCTCCAGGGGTAGAGTGGGTGACCGCTCTGCCCTCAAACTCACGTATACCGCTGGTTAGAGCAGATGGAGGGTTCGAGAGCTAGTGTAACGGCTTCGTTCTCCTCGACGTCTGCTCGGCAGTTCGGGTTAGTGGAGAATCCAATATGACTGTCAAGGTTAAAACGTCATCAGATCATATAAACCGAAAAATCTCGTATGTTATTGTGTGCCATATTACTTATCGAACATTGCATATCATTATTTCTAGGTAGTAGGCCTACCTTTGCCAACAGAGCTGTTTGTTATTTAAAGCAACAAGCCCTCACGCGTATTCTCGTTTTTGTTGGTATAATTGTATTTTATTTTATTGAAATGTGTTAAAGATTTGTTTTTATAATGAAATGTTTTTTTCTTAATGAAAATGAATTAACGCTTATATTATCTATCTTATTTTTTTTAAAGTCATCACGATCATGCATCACTGACCTAGGGATTTAAAAGCTACCAATTTTTCCGGAAATCTTGGAAAAAAACACGTTTTTTCCGTTTTTTCCGGGCACGTCGGAAAAATTGGAAAAATTGGAAAAAATTGGTTTTATGGTGCATAGTGATAAGTAAAGTGTTGATATGAATGTAGTAATGATTATTTTCATCAATAAGGTAGTCCAATTACATATCTCTCCGTTTTTAATACATTATTCTAACAGAACAATTTAAGGAAAATGCCTTAGTAGTTCTTGTTAGGTTAGGTTAAAATTATGATTATGATTCTCATTTCAAAGATTGTTCCGTGTCCATATTGTTGGATGGGCGAAGCAAAGACTTCAATTTCACTGACCCCCAAAAAAATTAGCTCGGATGTTTTTTTTTGTTTTTTTTTGTCTGTTCGCACTCTACCGGGCAAACGGCATATGCGATCTTGATGAAAATTGGAGGGGACCTTCGAAATCTCTAAACTTAGACCTGCCACGTTTTTGGGTACAATCGAAGAAATATTTCACATGAATAGGCCTATCGTACTTTTACGATTTTTTCCGATTTTTAGTGCGATATTTTCGTGACATTTGGGCCGATTCTGACCAAACGGGTGGGGCTACAACGTTCATATTTCACATGGACATTAAGGTAATGGTGATGTATTGCTTTTTGAAAGAAAAAATTGAAAAAGTTAGCCAGAATCCATAGAATAAAGGTTTTAATAATATGAGTTTTTTGAGGTTTACAATAACAATTAACAAGTAACAATAGAAACTCGACAACAATCACCTACAATGTATTCAAAAAGCACTTGCAAAGGAAAAGTGGTCCTACACAAACTAAAAACTTATAAAAAAGCTCTTCCTTCAATGCGACTAAAAAAAGCGTTCGCGAAGCGGCCTAATGAAGTAACTACGGCATGCCGTGGGAGGGACTAAAGCTAAACATAGTATAAACTGGGATCAAAATTAACGCTCGCCCGAGGCTAGTGAAACTTTACTCGGGCTAGTAAAAATCTAATTAGTAGTACCTACTTTTTCCAGAGTTTCCAATTGCCGTTCAAAAAATCTCAATGTTTCGCAACGATAACTTAACGAGTTTCCAGTAGTTGTGCGCTACCTAGTATGGAAAATCGTTCTAAATATGTTAGCAAAAAATCGCATAATTTAGGTTACCTGAAATCTTATTAATATTATGGTGTAAATTTGTTCCCGGTCAATCCCTTAAACTTAAAACATTCACGTACCCTATGATTGTTTTATATCAATATAACCTACTTGATTGCGGGCTTGTAAAAAATGCTCTTGGGCTAGAGGACTATTGTTGCCATTAGCCCAAAGTGCTTCCAATCCAAAAAAGTTAATTTCGGCCTTGGCTATAAATAGTAATAAATGCAAGTGATTTTGGAAAATGCTATGTAGTATTGCTGCCTTACCCTTTTAGTAGGCTATCATTTTTTATAAACATCAATAGTAACCACATGTAAATAAACAAACAATGCATCATTATTTATAATTTAGGCCAACCATAAAGATGCCAATAATCTAAACTGAATAGTTAACTTTATGAAAAATAAAGAAATTTCAATTTTTCCCAATTTTTCCATTTTTTCTGGAAAAAACGGGAAAATATCCGTTTTATTCCTCGACTTCAATTTTTCCGGAAAATTTCAAACCCTACACTGACCACATGGTCACTCTAAAATGGCAGATAAATGCTTTATGTGACCAATTCTTAAATAAATGAATAAATAAATAAATAAAGACGGACTTTTTCTCTTTCCTCGCCTTGTACGATTAGGGGAGCCATTGTCTAGGCCTGATTCTACCCCGGGTCCCCTGATTCTACCCCGGAATCAATAAATCTACCCCAGACCCTCTGATTCTACCCAGAGCTCCCGATTCTACCCAGAACCCCCTAAAACTATCCCGTTTCCCCGATTCTACCCCAGAACCCTTAATTCTACCCCAGAACCCTTAATTCTACCCCGGACCCCCTGATTCTACCCCAAGCCCCCTGATTCTACCTCGGACCCCAAAATTTACCCTGGACCCCCTGATACTTCCCCCTGATTCTACCCCGGGCCCATTGATTCTACTCTGGGCCCCCTGATTCTACCCCGGACCCATTGATTCTACCCTGGGCCCCCTGATTCTACCCAGTGATACTACTTCGGGTCCTCTGAATCCTCCTTGGGCCCCCTGATTCTACCTCGGGCCCCCTGATTCTACCCCGGGCCCAGACGAGGTGGGTCCTCCGAGAAAGTGCGGAAAACCAACTCTTTCTAGACGAGACTCGTCCCCAGCTAAAACACCCCAGCCACTCGAGGGAATCTCGTAATTGCCAGCGCCATTTAGATAAAACCAACATTAGTCCGGCGTGTTTAGCTTGCAAACTCTGTCTGTCCAACTCCAATGTGTTTCCACGGCGGCCGTTGTGTTGCTAAGTGGTCGCTATTCATGTGGCAGCAGCGCCCGGAACGGCGGTAGCAAGGAAAGTAGCTGGAGATGAAAATCAGCGAGAATACAATTTACAAAAAGCATTATTTCAATGGCTTGATGCTATAATAATAAGACGTACTTACAGAATCGTCGAGCTACGGTGGAAGTGAAAGTACTCTCCTTTTCCTCGAACCAACGATGTGTGTGTGGCTCGTTGGTCTTGTGGTTAGCGTCTCTGCTACCAACGCAGAAGGTCCAGGGTTCGATTTCCGCCAAAGCCTTATATATTTTAACTTCAGATTTGGACTAAGTCCATCTGTTCTTGGTTTAGGAATTTGTAAACAGTGACTTTTTAGCCGTCCTAGCAACAAGGCACATAATAAATTTAAACCTAATCAAAATCGGCCTTGTTGATTCTGGCGTTGATCCGCTGGTGTTCGCACTGTCCATACCACAGATTGCTATATTTCCCATGAAAAAAAGGGCGATCTTTGGTTAGTTACCACTCACTCGTCGATTGCGTCGGGGCCTACAGGGTTGGCTTGGACGCTTTGGTTTACTGCTCTCCACTGAAAGTCAGGTATATGACTGAGTGGGTAGACTCTAAATACGAATTTATTTATTTTATTTGTTTAAGGAAAGTGGATGGAGATGAAAATCAGCTGGAATACAATTTACAAAAGCTTTATTTCAATGGCTTGATGCTATGATCATAAGACGTACTTACATAAACGTAGAGCTACTTGTGGGAGTGAAAGTACCGCCTTCTCCAAGAACCAACGATGAACAGCCGCCATTTTAAACTAGGAAGCTTCGCAAACGCTTTTTCAGGCGCGTTGTTGTATGAGCGTAATTTTTTTTAACTAAAAAATCGTAAAATTGCAATTTTCATAAGAAATAGTTTTTTCGATTGCGCTCATCTTTCACACGAATATATAAATACATAAAATTAAGGTTCAGTGAAAAAATCATTACAATCGGAAAAAGCATGTAGGTGTAAAAAGTCAAAGAAAATAAAAAAATCATAAAATTGCGATTTTCTTGAGAAATAATTTTCCGATTGTGCTCAAAAACGTGGCAGTTTTAAGTTTAGAGATTTTGAAGGCCTCCAGAAAATGTCATTGCAATTGGAGTATCGGTTTAGCCGGAATCGACTTAACAGACACACAAAAATACAAAAAAAGAAAGAAAAAAAGAAAGAAAAAAAACATTCCGGATTTTTTTCTCCAGTGTAGTGAAATGGAATCTTCGCTTCGCTCGCTACGCTCATCCAAATATGGTTTTCACCATTGCCTTAGTCGCATGGGCTTCCACTGGATTTTTCGTAAAGGGGGGGGGGGGGTGGCAATTAACACTAGGGGACACTCTCTTCTGCTATGCTCTCTCTCTCTAGCATTCCCCTGTATACGCTCTATGTTCTAAGCCTCCTAGGGCATTACCAGGATGAATGCATGTCCGTCAGAGAAGCAATTAGATAATACGCGCCTACTTGTCTCTGTCGGTCTATTAATCTGCCTTTGTATTCTGTCCGTCCGTCTGTCTGTCCGTCTGTCTGTCCGTCTCAAAGACTAATGACTCTAGGTCAAGCCCAGGAAC
The DNA here is from genome assembly GCA_024449915.1 of Sweltsa coloradensis. Taxonomy (NCBI): domain Eukaryota; kingdom Metazoa; phylum Arthropoda; class Insecta; order Plecoptera; family Chloroperlidae; genus Sweltsa; species Sweltsa coloradensis. The sequence goes on from JAMZAV010003353.1 coordinate 47,136, forward strand.
TGAAGCCAGCCCACACAGGACTTTCATTCAGATGCGGTTGACAAATGATGCTCGCGGAATAATAAAGTGTATTTTAGGAAGTTGACTCTTGGCCAATCAGAGAACTTCTCTCGTTATACAAGAAATGTGCGGCGATGTTCGTTCACAGTTCGTATGAGGAGCTGACAAACAGATGGGTTTACAAACTTGTAATTTAGACGGTTCAAAGAGCTCGGGCCAACTTTTTGACATTGGCCCTATCTTGTGTGATGGCGGGAATTTTAACTCCCACAGTTTGATGCTACGTTATATGCTTGCATTTTGCTTTAAAAATTAAGTCATTTTATTTGGCGTATTAAAGAACATATAAAACTGTTTAAATTGTATTTTACTAGGGAAACGTCGAAGTCGTTGTAAGACGAGTGAGCGAGTCATGTGTTGAGTGCCCGGGAACATTACCTTTCTTCCCTCTATCTACGGCTGGATCCAGCATGGGTCTTTCCTCCCTAGTTAGGCTAAGATCAAGCATTATGTCCTAACAGTTGACGCGCCCTTAATCCAACTTAACTCAAAACCCTGTCATTTATACCTTATAAATATCAATCAACTTAAATCCAAATGTTCCCGGGTACTCAACACACGACTCGCTCACTCGTCTAACAACGACTTGTCTTTTTGCTAGTCTAGTCGCCCAAGGCGCCTTTATTTCTTTTCTTTATTTTCATTCACATACATAACTTTTATTTTGATATTACTTTCAACATCATCAATTTATTTTGTTATTTATACACTTAGAAAACAATCTAATCATCAAACATACCTGCATTAACTCATCTCATCAACTTTCATTCACAGGCGGCGCAATATGACCTAACCGGTTGAAGCGCCCTAGTTTCTCACGTCGTCGTCGTTATATCCTGAATGTTAAAAACCCGGGTTCAAACAACGGCCGGGATAGATATTGTTATTTCTGGATTATTTGATCTTGTCCAAGACTGTTTGCCCTGGGATACTAGCGCAATACAAGGTTTTCCCGTGATGTTGTGTATCCAGGGAGGGTCGACCCCCCAACTAATCTGATGATCCTGACCCACCCGAGGACGGTAAACCAATTGGAAGTCAACATCGTTTAGAAGCCTCGAGAGGAGAAAGATCCCCAACTCGATTAGACATTGGAAATCTCAGAGAGACTCGGTCGATTCAGCTGATACCTTTAGTTCCTATAGAGGTGGATAGTTGTTTTGTGATGTCTAGCGTCTCTTTTGTTATGTTTTTTTTGGTTAAGAGCGCGTCAACCGTTAGGTCTAAATGCGCCACCACACCTAGGGGATTGATAGAGCTCGCCTGTAGTTTCGCAAAGTAAAAATCTTCCTTACTAGCTAAGGTTTGTGCGATTGACTTGTCCTCTCCCCTCGGCTATTACTGATGAACAGAGCCACGATCTCGAACAAAAACTACCCCATGCCGACACAAGTATAATTTCTGAATGAAATTAAAAATAAACTAATATCGAGAGAAAAAAGACGCTCTCATAGATCTGTGAGGGGTTCGTCTTTGTCTCCACCTGTTCACTGAAGATGTATTCCTCTAGACTTCTAAGTTGATTTCGTCCAACCCCCCACCCCGGGTGAAGATTTGTCCTTTTCCCGCCTAGCGTCTTTCATTTCGACTCTCCTGATCCACCGCCCTGTAAATCCGCTTTCGATTACTCGTGCGAGAAAGCAATTCCGTTCCCGTCTGGTGTTGCGTCTGTGACTAGTCGCTTTCCTCGTAGCACACGCACACGCACACGCACACGCACACGCACACGCACACGCACACGCACACGCACACGCACACGCACACGCAACTTTCCTAATATTTTATTGATAGCTCAAAACCAGAATGACTTTAAGACGGCAGTTTCTTTTGATTACTGAAAACCCTTTTTGATTATTCATATTTAAAATTCTTATACAAAATTGATCTTTTTTTAAATTTTGAAACATTGTTCAACCTTTTTTTTATGTACGCCTATAGCCAGTAGTTTAGCCGGTCCCCACTCGAACACCGAAGTTAAGCAACCTCGGGCGTGGTCAGGGGTTGAGTGGGTGACCGCTCTGCCCTGAGACACACGTATACCGCTGGTTAGAGCAGATGGAGGGTTCGAGAGCTAGTGTAACGGCTTTGTTCTCCTCGACGTCTGCTCGGCAGTCCGGGTTAGTGGAGGAACCTATATGACTGTCAAGGTTACACCGTCCTTTCGGATGGAACGTTAAGCCGTTGGTCCCCTTGGTACTTTTCGAAATGTTTAAGCTTCGTGCCGGTACCGGGTTTCCCCTCCTCCCTTCTGTTCATACTTGATCCTCATCTATCACCACCCATTGTCTCGAATAGACTAAATGCAATGATATGAGACGTTAAGCAATAAAAGTCATTCAATCATCAATCTATGTTTTTATGTCGTTATAGTTTTTATAGTATCAATTCAATAACAGTAATTGCTGTAAATATTATAAATTTCTACTACCTACTACTTTTAACTATTATTCTACATTTAACGTGTCTTTTTTTTAATATTTCTTTTTAATGTTTGTATTAATATTACTAGAACAATGAAATTGTCCTGACATCATAAAACTTTTCCTGAAATTTTACAATTTTTTGTATTTGTTCAAACGGACCCCCCGAAAAGTGAAAAGTAGGTTAGGTGGTCGGGGGGGGGGGGCGCGAAGCGCCGGTGGTGGAGCATAAGTGCGTTGCTGTGGTCAGCAAGCCCTCCCCCTACGGCGCTTCGCGGCCCTCCCATTCCCACCAACCTACTTTCCTTTTCGGGGGGGGGGGGGGGGGGGGAGGCCATATAATTTACAAGTACCTTATTGTTATATTATTTTTACTTTTTACTTTTTACTACTATTTATTCTAATTTTATCAAATAAAATTCTCTTTATGCTACTTTTTAACCACTATTTTTCATCTATTAATTTTTACTACTGCTTTATTCTACTTCTCATTTTTTAGTATTGATTTCTTATTTTAACATTTACTAAGACTACAACTGTTTCAATTACTTTAACTACTACTAACACTCTTGGCATCCCTAGATCCCCTGCCTATGTCAACATCACGGTCTGCTAAGTGTCCTCGGCCCTCACGGGCGATGAAGCATCTTTGAAAGTGTTTAGCCCCTACTAAGCGCTCTCCCGTGCATCTAGTCACGTAGCCTTGTGATCTCCAGAGCACTCGACAAGAAGACTAGTCTCTCCGGCAACTACCTCGCTAACAAGTGTTCATTAAGCTCTTTGCTCGTCACCGAGAACAAACACCGACTTTTTGTTTGTTACGCCACGAGTGATGTTTATCTTGTTAGCTGTGATTCTCGCCTCGTTTGTCGGAAGTAGAATCTGCGCTGGAGAAATAGAATCAAACACTTTTTAAAGGTCTTATAATTGAATGTGTTTTTGCAGAAACAGCTAAGTCCACATAAGACTATTTTACTACTCTACATTTAAAAATATAATCTAAGACACAAACACAATATAAATAGATCAAAGTATCTTTCAGTCCCTGCGTCCATTTAAATGTACAACAAATTTTCAATTTTAACCCGGTCAAATAATAAGTTTTTCAATTTGACCCCAATTATTTTTGGTTAATAAAAAATAAATACATTTTTATACCATGTCGATTCGACAAAAAGGGCCCTTTTTGAGAAGTTTGAAAAAACACATCTTCCAAAAAAGGGTAAAAATGCAAAAAAATGAGGTTTGTCCCAAAAAGGTAATATATTTCTAGTATTGCTATTATTTGAGATAGAAAAAATGCAAAATGTGCGAAATGTTCCGGAAAAATCTAGTTTGAGGATTGGTCTTCAAATTTAAACTTTTATTCGAAATTCAATATTTCCTAAAATTCATTAAAAAACGTGATCAAAATATATGAAAAACATTAAAAATCTAAATTTAAAAAATGGAATCAGACTTTATAGCTTAAATTACTTAAACCAATTTTATTCGGGATTGAAGAAGTTAAGAGATTTCCAAAAAAACACTACTTTAAATTCTAATTATTATCTGAAAAATTAAATAAAGATAACACAATTAAGTAATGACTGTCCACACTGCTTAAATTATGAAATAATGAAACATAATTAAAATAATATTTCGATTTATTTCTCATGTTTTACTTTTTCAACCCTATATAATTGTAGAGTAATATTGACGGGATTTCTTTCTCGATTTGGTTAGTCGGGAAACACTCCTGTAAATAATTAATAAAATAATAAAAAAGTAAATAATTGACGGGATGTTTCGTCGTGGCGTAGTGGGGAATAATCCTTATTCCTGAAGTAGCGTCGTCACTGTGCATGACATTTTCAAGGGACTGATGTTCTTTAGTTGATTTTCCTTCGTTGCAATATATCAATATTTCTTGGAACTGCTATGATAGAAGTTTATTTTATTTTATTTAATGTTTATCCTAGTCATTTCTTAATATTTAGTTGTGGTTGTCGTCGTTGTCGTTGTCGTTGTCGTTGTCGTTGTCGTTGTCGTTGTCGTTGTCGTTGTCGTTGTCGTTGTCGTTGTCGTTGTCGTTGTCGTTGTCGTCGTCGTTGTCGTTGTTGTCGTCGTTGTCGTTGTCGTCGTCGTTGTCGTGTCGTCGTTGTCGCTGCATTTCCAAGAATTACTGATATGTAGCAACACAGGCAAATCAACGGAGAACAGCAGTCCCTTGCAAATATCATCCTCGTACAGTGATGACGATACGTCGGGTATTAAGTGCATTGTTCACCACTTTGACGTGATATTTTCTCTACAATATTTCGACGACTTATCAGTCATAGTAGACTGGTTTTTTGACCGCTTGACAGAACCATAATAAGAAAAGTGGATTTTGGTGGAGGTGCCGGGTCATATTTTGGGTTTCAAAAACATTTTGAATTGAAAGTTACAGCAGTTTATGCGAAGTTTTGTATTGAAAAAATACTCTTTAATTGTACAGAACGCTAAATTTAAAAATTATAAGTTCTAAAAAGATTGTTTCCCATCTTTAGTTATAACCAGATACAGGTATTTGAGGTGAAAATAAAAGTAAATTTTCGTTTTTATTATACGTTCATAAGACTTGCAGATTGCAATCAAAAGTAGTTGTGAGAATTGAGAGGCAGGTGATGTTTTTGGAACTTATTTGCATCTTTGGTTTTGTTCTGACCAAAAACGGTGAATTGGTGTCGGAAATGACTTTTTTTTTCTTTTCTTTTTTCCACCACTTTTTTAATTTGATTCCTTAATTTATTACATTTAATATGCTTTTTAAATTTGTTAAAAACATTGTTGTGTTTTATTGCATTGTTGTAATTATTGTTCTAAGTTTACTTAACTGTTGTTCATTGTTGTGTCTGCATCTAAGCTATTAGATTTATTAAGTTGTCCTCTGTTGTAAATCATTTGTTTAACTGAATAGGATAGACGGTAAATAAATTAAACTGTGTTTAGCGGTGAAAATTCGTGTTTACCGTCCCTGGTTACAACCACCGTGATTTGAAGGCTGCCGTGTGGTTTGAACGCCTTGGGAGTTTGTTGTAGTAGTTTTGTTTGTTTTGTTTGCCTCAAACAGAACGGAGTAGAGTGTTGTGAGACGAGAGAACTTGATCGATCTTCCGCCCACTCAGCCAAGCTTCATAGGGCCTAACTGAGCGCTGACACGCACAGCATCCTGGGATACTTTCAATCTACTAGACGCGACACAATTTAATTGGTTTCGATCAGAATTAACAAATTTTACCAAATTGACGTTTTTTTTTTACCCATTTCAGACCCATCGTCCATGATCATGGACATTAACTTTCTAAATTTATATCCGGGTAAACGATACTTTTTTTAATTTGCTCAATTTTTTTCGTGCATCAAAAATAAGTAATATTTTTTCCATCTCGATTGGACGAAAAGTGCCTTTTCTAGATAACATTGAAAACACACATCTGCTAAAAACGCTAAAAATAGAAAAAAAATACGGTTTATCCCGGAAAAGTAATATATTTATCTAGTATAATACTATTTGAAATACAAAAAATGTAAAATAATAAAAAAAATATAAATGTACATCAAATTTACAACCTGACCTAAAATGAAGCTCTATTCAAAATCCAAAATTTTCCAAAAATCATTTAAAAACACAAAAACCTTGGAGAAAATTAGTCATTTTAAATAATTGCTTACAATAACTTAATTTTGACCAATTTTATTCGGTACTGAAAGGACGTTACACCTTCTTACAAGTTTGTGGATGTTGTAAACATTTACAGCAGATAATATCTCGATGCAGACCAACAATAAATAATACACAGTAAAAACTATGCAGCATCTACACACTTGTTAAAAGAGGTTATCTAGGACATGCGTTTTAAGCAAATTCATGTTCGCTCGGCCGACTACCACAGATGTTTGACATTTTTGGTAATAGTCACAGACGCGCTATAGTTAGTTTAGCGATTGAAGTAGACTTCCATATTATTTTATTTTCAGCGTTGACTTTGTAAAAAACAAATTGTAAAATGATTTTATACTAAAAGTAGTTTATAATAAAACATATTGCCTAATGCGTGCAAATTGTAATCGTTTTGTTTTCTCAATACCTCTCACATTCTAAAGTGAACTTGTAAATTATTTGTTGAACTTCACACAACTAATCCTGAGGAGATCGCATCGTTTCAATCGAGTAAAAGCAAAACGTTGTTGCATATCGTGAAAATTATCCAATTTGCAAAAATGAATAAATTTACCTTCTGTTGACAGCTCAGTAAAGCTTTGCTAGAAACATTTCTCAAAGCTCAAAGCTTTACTTCGTTTCTGTCTCCTCAAAACTTTCTCCATTGTTTGAAACAAGTTTTCCGGATGAAGTTTACATTTTCGTTCGTTTAATTTCAAGAAGATTCGTTTAGAACATGTCAGGATTATGTTTCGTTTGATGACGACGAGGCTTGCTTCCTGTCTCCGGAGAAAGCCGAGTGATGGCGTAGAAACACCAAGATAATAGTGTTGCCAGATTTACGACAATTATCGGTTTGTACGATAATTTCGCGAGTGAATCAAAACATAAAATGAGATATTACATTTAACGATATCGATTATTATTATTATGTATTTGTATCCGCCGTCTAGGTCCTGGGGTAGAATGTGGCCCACAGCATGACTCTGCTATTCGTAAAAGGCGAGGAAAGAGACAAAGTCCATCTCGCTAACATCAGCTAGTATGTAGGAGAGTATATTATATTACTTCCCGAAACAAGACTCAAGATATGGCGGTCGTCGTCGCGGACCTTAATTTACCCCCTTCCCTTGACGACCTCCCCGACGACAACGACTTTGACAAGTGGCTGGTTCTGACCAGCATGGGACATTTCTCCATTATGGCAATAGTGGCGCATTATATTTATTGATCACTAGCAACAGGTATTAACTCACAAGTGTTAGGTTACTAAAACTAAACAATTAAGAATACAATTTAAAACCATAAAAATACGTTATACAAAACATTAAATACGCAAATAAGTACAATAAAATTTAAACTTTACAATTAATACAACAAGAAAAACTTAAATTGCAATACTATAAATATATACAACGGATGAAAGCCCAAGATGAATGAAAGAAAAAATGAGTTTATAAAAACAAAACTGGTCAAAAGGTGATAAGGTGACAAGAGTGATAAATTAGTCATGTTGGTAAACTGGCGTAAACAGCTGCTTTAAATGAATGAAGTTTCATGTGGTTGATGTCACTTTCTGCATTAATGGCTAATAATTTGTTGTAGGTTCGGTTGATTCGGTTGATAGTGGAAAATTTTAAAACATCAAACCTAACGGTTGAAACACCCTTATTAACCTAAACTAGGAAAACGCTAAAGACCCGTCGCATTGTTGAGCGAGCACCGGTACGTACAACACGACCCGAGTACATTCCCATAATGTTACATACCAATAAGTCTTTAAGGTCTTGACCGATTTAGCTGAAAATTTGTAAAATTGAAGAGAATGTTGTACTTATTGACCCTGGAAAATTTCATAACGATCGGAATATTTTATTTTTTTTTATATATAACCGACGATCGGATTTTGTTCAAAAACTATATAGACCAGTCGAGAAATCCAAATTTATGCTTAGAAATCAATGTTAGCGGCAAAATGTGAGACATTTGGGTACCGGGCTGATTTATAGGTAAAAAAACCCAATAAATCCGAATTTGCCCGGTACCACCTCGGATTTTGGCCCGTTTGCCCAGAATCCAAGATGACGTCCAACAAGGTGTAAAAACCGTAGGCCTATAAACCCATTAAAAGTACAATTTTTGTTCATCGAACACGTCAGTGGGGTTCATTTTACGGTTTAAGGGGTCGCGGAGAACGATTGAAAGTGTTGCGTAAAAGACCCAGAAACAGAAGTACCATTTTCAAAATGGCGGCCACTTTGATGGAGAAAACTGGGTCTTTTTCCCCTTTGAGTAAATACCATTTTATGCGTGTGAGACATTGTGGTACCGGGCTGAATAATGGGTAATAAACCCCGCTGAATCTTTATCTGTCCGGTACCACCTCATATTTTGACCCATTTGCCCGGAATTCAAGATGGCGTCCAACATGGTGTTGAAAAGCGCAGGAAAAGTCCTATTAGTTTTGGGTTGACTCTTAAGGAGGGTTCATTTTAAGGTTTTCGGGGTCAAGGAGAACGATGGAATGTGTTGCGGAAACGCAAAAGAACCGGAAGTACCATTTTCAAAATGGCGGCCACGTTCATGTGGAAAAGACGGGATTTTCCATTTTTCGGGATAAATACCATTTCATGAGGGAGACATTTGGGTACCAGCATAATTTGTGAGTAACAAACTATGTCGAATCTGAATTTGCCCGGTACCATCTTGGATTTTGACCCATTTTCCCGGATTTCATGATGACGTGCAACAAGTTGTTAAAAAGGGATACACCTATTTAAAGTCCTATTAGTGCTGGATGAACACCTTAGTAGGGTTTCATTAAAGGGTTTTCCGGGTCAAGAAGAGCGATGGAACGTGTTGCGGTAACGCCCAAGAAACGGAAGTAGGCCCTACCATTTTTAAAATGGCGGCCACATTGATATGGCGAAAAGTGTTTTTTTTTTGCCCACTTTGGGTAAATACCATTTTATACGTGTGAGACATTGTGGTACCGGGCTTAATTATGGGTAATAAGCCTCGCTGGTGGTGGTACCGGGCAGATTAAGATTCAGCGGGGCTTATTACCCATAATACAGCCCGGTACCACAATGTCTCGCACGTATGAAATGGTATTTACTCAAAGGGGAAAATAGACCCAGTTTTCTCCATCAAAGTGGCCGCCATTTTGAAAATGGTACTTCCGTTTCTGGGGATTTTTCGCAACACTTTCAATCGTTCTCCGCGACCCCTAAAACCGTAAAATGAACCCCACTGAAGTCTTTAATGAACAAAAATAGTAGTTTTAATGGGTTAATACGGATTTTACACCTTGTTGGACGCCATCTTGGATTCTGGGCAAACGGGCCAAAATCCGAGGTGGTACCGGGCAAATTCGGATTAATTGGGGTTTTTTACCTATAAATCAGCCCGGTACCCAAATGTCTCACATTTTGCCGCTAGTATTAAAAATCTTCAATTTTTTTACCAGTCTAATACAGCAACCCGCCTAGGTGGTATGTACATGTGTGCACAATTTCAGGTCGATCAGAGAAACGGTGCGACCTGTACCAAAGCAGTAACAGAAGAAAAAAAAAAAAAAAACAAAACAGACATTCGAGCCATAAGAGTCAAGTGGAGACGCTCGCTACGCTCGCTCAATAAAATAAAACCAAATATATTTGCATACTACTAGTTTCTTCATTGCGCCTGTGAGCATTCACCTGTTTACAGTTCTTGTCGCGCTTCAAGGTTTACGACGCATATAGGTCACTGGAATCACCACCGTGTATTATTTCAATCTATTTTAAGAGGGGCGCTGAGCTTGGCCCAACTCAAATGCGCGCGCTCAGGTATTGACGATTGCAGCTGAACGGTTGGATACATTATAACCTAATTTTGCAGGAATGTTAAAGATTCTCTTTATATTGATATCCACACTTGGTTGCCAAGAATAAGCCTTATAAAATCAATGCATGAGTTAAGTCCAAAACGTGAAATAAACGAAAAAAAAAAACATGGATTTTAATTCAGGAAATTCCCATCAACTGTTTATCTTACGATAAAACGAAATTAATGTTCTCATTCACATTGATTTAAACGTTAATATCCAGTATGAAAATTTGAGTTACTAGGAAAACGCTTAAGTCAAAAAGCGATGTAGGATGGGCGTAATTGGTGAATTGAGCTGCCATGTGTTTTGCGGATTTTCTGTTGTTCTGTGAAAAAATCAGAACTTTGTTGAAATTTTTTTTAAATTAAATCAAATTAAATAAAAAATTAACTTTTTTTTTTTTAATAAATCGTAATTTTAAAAAAGGAAAAAATCGTAATATTGAAATTTTCATAAGAAATAATTATTCGATTACGCACAAATTTTACACGAATATATTAATTATTAAAATTAAGGTTCTGTGAAAAAATCATTATAATCGGATAAAGCATGTAGGTGTTATAAGTCGAAGAATTTTTTTAAAAATCGAAAAAATCGTAAAATTGCGATTTTCATGAGAAATAATTTTTTGATTGCGCTCAAAAACGTGGCAGTTCTAAGTTCAGAGATTTCAAAGGCCTCCATAAAATTTCATTGCAATCGGAGTATCGGTTTAGCCGGAATCGTGTTAACAAACAGACAAAAATACAGAAAGAAAAGAAAAAAAAAAAAACATTCCGGATTTTTTTCTCCAGTGTAGTGAAATGGAATCTTCGCTTCGCTCGCTACGCTCGCTATGCTCATCCAAAAAATCTGTTCACTTGGAATAATTTCCTGATTTTCACCAAGATTGAGTAAATTATGGGGAATTTTCAATAAAAAAATAAAAAAATAAAAAGCTTTGAATGTATCTAAAAATACGCGTACTGGATCTCATAGATTGATCCTTTATCAACATTGTTGTGAAATATGATACCGATGTTATTTACCGTTTATTGGAAAACCTTTAGCTGAGCGAAAACTCTCTTCCACGCCAGACTCTGCGACTCTTTTTCCTCGTTCAAAACCACCTCAGTTTATAATTGGATGAGCGTAGCGAGCGAAGCGAAGATTCCATTTCACTACACTGGAGAAAAAAATCCGGAATGTTTTTTTTTTTTCTTCTTTCTTTCTTTTTGTATTTTTGTGTGTCTGTTAACACGATTCCGGCTAAACCGATACTCCGATTGCGATGAAATTTTATGGAGGTCTTCGAAATCTCTGAACTTAGAACTGCCACGTTTTTGAGCGCAATCGGGAAAATTTTTCTTATAAAAAACGCAATTTTACGATTTTTTTCGATTTTTAAAAAATTTCTTCGACCTCTAACACCTACATGCTTTATTCGATTGTAATGATTTTTTCACAGAACCTTAATTTTATGAATTAAGATATTCGTGTGAAATTTGAGCGTAATCGAAAAATTTATTCTCATGAAAATCGAAATTTTACGGGGTTTTTTCTTTTTTAAAACAATTCTTTGACTTATAACACCTACATGCTTTATCCTATTGTAATGATTTTTTTACAGAACCTTAATTTCATGAATTAATGTACTCGTGTTAAATTTGAGCGCAATCGAATAATTATTTCTTATGAAAATTGCAATTTTACGATTTTTTTATTTTTTTAAAATTACGATGAATTTTATTTAATTTTATTTAATTTAAAAAAAATATTCTTCGACTAAGTAATGATTTTTGCACAGAACAACAGAAAATCCGCGTAACACATGGCAGCTCAATGCACCAATTACGCTCATCCAACAACGCGGCGGGACTTAAGCGTTTTCCTAGTGTAGATAGATACATCACGGGGTATGTACCAGATAAATCCTCTGAGCAATAAAAGAATAATCCAGACTCTTAAATTCCAAACTCTTCATCAAAACTTCGCTTCTTACAACGTCTCCTTACATCTTTTTAAAGATCCGACGTGAGTTTAAACTCCAAACGTATTTTCAAATTTGAAAAGTTTCTCCTACGGTGAGTAAATGTGTTTTTTGTTTGAGTTCGGTTTGGTTGTTTATTTAGCCGCCAGGCTTCGCCCATCACAGGAGTTTACTTTGGGAAACTTGTTACGCGTCTCAGTTTAGCCCGGGGGATCCCCGAGAATACGTCGCGCGCGCCATCTGTTGAGCGGCGCGGGGACTAGGCGTACTAGTGTAGGCGGGGCATTGATATTAAACGTCTAGAGTAGGCTAGATCCCCAGTCATTGGTCCACTTCCGTGACAATTTGAAGACATCTTGAAATTACTGTTTGCATGTTAAGTAGATGGGAGCGATTTGTAGCACAAATATTTTTAAAGATGGCCGTCAATTTGACAGGTGAGCATATTAGTCTTTAACACCAAATGAATTACTAAGTTCCCTTTTGAAATAACTTCTTATTGTTTCTGTATGTGCATTCATTCTAATGATGCACAAGCTAAAACCATATAAAACAATCCAGTTTAAAAAAGCATAAATTAAAACGCCAAATCGCCATTTTGAAATGGTTAGATTGTTGCTTCAGTTTACTACGCTCGCGTCTGTGCGGTCATATTGGAGACTGCATATCTTGCCTTCTATAGATGTTTAATATCTATGGGCTGCACTGACACGCGCGCCATCTGTTGAGGGGAGTGAAGACTAGGCGTAACCAATGATATTTGACATCTATAGTAGGCTAGATCCACAGTCTCCCAATACGTCCGCACAGGCGCGAGCGTATCGAATTGAAACGTCAATCTGACGTATTCAAGATGGCGATTTGCTGTTTCAATTTATGTTTGACATTATGTTTTAAATGAAATCAAGTATTTTTTTGGATTGTTTTGGTACGGTTATAGCTAGTGAAGAATGGGAATGCACAAGCAGAACCAATAAGAAGTTATTGCATAAGGGAATTTAGTACATTTGGTGTTTATGGCTAAATGCTCACCTGTCAACCTGACAGCCATCTTGAAAAATATTTGGGCTTCAATCGCTACAACCTACTTTAACATACAAACTAACCTTTTCAAGATGGCTTCTAATTGACACACCAGTGTACCAATGACTGGGGATCTAGCCTACTATAGATGTTAAAAAATATCATTGAGGCGTTGATGATGGCTATGGGGGGGGGGGGGGCATGTAGACATCAATGATATCTAAATACTCACCTCAGAATAATAATATAGATGCCAGTGGTAGGTACATAGCTGACTGTACACAAACATAACTTGTTTAATAACTAACTCCAATCAAATAGTTAACGGTTTAGCCGCGGTCATTTAACCGTTCCCCACTCGAACACCGAAGTTAATCAACCTCGAGCGTGGTCAGGGGTAGAGTGGGTGACCACTCTGCCCTGAAACTCACGTATACCGCTGGTTAGAGCAGACGGAGGGTTCTAGAGCTAGTGTAACGGCTTCGTTCTCCTCGACGTCTGCTCGGCAGTCCGGGTTAGTGGAGGAACCTATATGACTGTCAAGGTTACACCGTCCTTTCGGATGGGACGTAAAGCCGTTGGTTCCCTTGGTACACTTTCCCTTTCCCTTGACGACCTCCCGGACGACGATGACAATGCCTTAAATGACGATGACAAAGACTATGACGACCGCGACGTGAGAACCCCACCCTTTCCTCCCCCTACACGTAGCTGATTCTGATCTTCTGACCAGCATATTTCCCCCCCTCTCCGATATCCCCTAGGCTAAAGTGGGCGCTTTATGACCTTACGGTTGACGCACCCTTAATGTAAACTAAAAAATATATATTGTGGAAATAGTAAACTTAGCAGTGGCGTTAGTTCTGGTTGGAAGAAAAAACGTGATATTTAACTTTTCTCACATTGTCTTTTCCAAGCAATTTAGTTCGTCTCCCTAAGAGTCGGTTCTTCTGTTCCGCTCTCACATGTGTCCTATTCCCTCCTACCTCGTTTCCCTGTGTTTCCATTAAAGTTTATTGTCTGCAGTCTTGTGAATGTTTCACGGCAACTGTCTCTAGCACGGGACACCCTAGTGTTCATATTATAACACAACGACTGTTAGGCGGGTGTCATGTGAAGCACTAAGCTTGTAATATTTCTTACACTGTCTTTGCCTAATTTAGTTCGTCTCCCTAAGAGTCGGTTCTTCTGTTCCGCTCTCACATGTGTCCTATTCCCTCCTACCTCGTTTCCCTGTGTTTCCATTAAAGTTTATTGTCTGCAGTCTTGTGAATGTTTCACGGCAACTGTCTCGCACGGGAAACCCTAGTGTACATATTATAACACAACGACTGCTAGGCGGGTGTCATGTGAAGCTCTAAGCTTGTAATATCTCTTACACTGTCTTTTGCCTAGTTTAGTTCGTCTCCCTAAGAGTTGGTTCTTCTGTTCCGCTCTCACATGTGTCCTATTCCCTCCTACCTCGTTTCCCTGTGTTTCCATTAAAGTTTATTGTCTGCAGTCTTGTGAATGTTTCACGGCAACTGTCTCGCACGGGAAACCCTAGTGTACATATTATAACACAACGACTGCTAGGCGGGTGTCATGTGAAGCACTAAGCTTGTAATATTTCCTACACTGTCTTTGCCTAGTTTAGTTCGTCTCCCTAAGAGTTTGGTTTCTTCTGTTCCGCTCTCACATGTGTCCTATTCCCTCCTACCTGGTTCCCTGTGTTTCCATTAAAGTTTATTGTCTGCAGTCTTGTGAATGTTTCACGGCAACTGTCTAGCACGGGACACCCTAGTGTACATATTATAACACAACGACTGCTAGGCGGGTGTCACTGTGAAGCACTAAGCTTGTAATATCTCTTACACTGTCTTTGCCTAGTTTAGTTCGTCTCCCTAAGAGTCGGTTCTTCTGTTCCGCTCTCACATGTGTCCTATTCCCTCCTACCTGTTCCCTGTGTTTCCATTAAAGTTTATTGTCTGCAGTCTTGTGAATGTTTCACGGCAACTGTCTAGCACGGGACACCCTAGTGTACATATTATAACACAACGACTGCTAGGCGGGTGTCATGTGAAGCACTAAGCTTGTAATATCTCTTACACTGTCTTTGCCTAGTTTAGTTCGTCTCCCTAAGCGTTGGTTCTTCTGTTGCGCTCTCACATGTGTCCTATTCCCTCCTACCTCGTTTCCCTGTGTTTCCATTAAAGTTTATTGTCTGCAGTTTTGTGAATGTTTCACGGCAACTGTCTCGCGCGGGACACCCTAGTGTACATATTATAACACGACTGCTAGGCGGGTGTCACTGTGAAGCACTAAGCTTGTAATATCTCTTACACTGTCTTTGCCTAGTTTAGTTCGTCTCCCTAAGAGTCGGTTCTTCTGTTCCGCTCTCACATGTGTCCTATTCCCTCCTACCTGGTTCCCTGTGTTTCCATTAAAGTTTATTGTCTGCAGTCTTGTGAATGTTTCACGGCAACTGTCTAGCACGGGACACCCTAGTGTTCATATTATAACACAACGACTGTTAGGCGGGTGTCATGTGAAGCACTAAGCTTGTAATATCTCTTACACTGTCTTTGCCTAGTTTAGTTCGTCTCCCTAAGAGTTGGTTCTTCTGTTCCGCTCTCACATGTGTCCTATTCCCTCCTACCTCGTTCCCTGTGTTTCCATTAAAGTTTATTGTCTGCATTCTTGTGAATGTTTCACGGCAACTGTCTAGCGCGGGACACCCTAGTGTACATATTATAACACAACGACTGTTAGGCGGGTGTCATGTGAAGCACTAAGCTTGTAATATTTCTTACACTGTCTTTGCCTAGTTTAGTTCGTCTCCCTAAGAGTTGGTTCTTCTGTTCCGCTCTCACATGTGTCCTATTCCCTCCTACCTCGTTCCCTGTGTTTCCATTAAAGTTTATTGTCTGCAGTCTTGTGAATGTTTCACGGCAACTGTCTAGCACAGGACCCCTAGTGTTCATATTATAACACAACGACTGCTGGGCGGGTGTCACTGTGAAGCACTAAGCTTGTAATATTTCTCACACTGTCTTTGCCTAGTTTAGTTCGTCTCCCTAAGAGTTGGTTCTTCTGTTCCGCTCCCACATGTGTCCTATTCCCTCCTACCTCGTTCCCTGTGTTTCCATTAAAGTTTATTGTCTGCAGTCTTGTGAATGTTTCACGGCAACTGTCTAGCACGGGACACCCTAGTGTTCATATTATAACACAACGACTGCTGGGCGGGTGTCACTGTGAAGCACTAAGCTTGTAATATTTCTTACACTGTCTTTGCCTAGTTTAGTTCGTCTCCCTAAGAGTCGGTTCTTCTGTTCCGCTCTCACATGTGTCCTATTCCCTCCTACCTCGTTTCCCTGTGTTTCCATTAAAGTTTATTGTCTGCAGTCTTGTGAATGTTTCACGGCAACTGTCTAGCACGGACACCCTAGTGTTCATATTATAACACAACGACTGCTAGGCGGGTGTCACTGTGAAGCACTAAGCTTGTAATATCTCTTACACTGTCTTTGCCTAGATTTAGTTCGTCTCCCTAAGAGTCGGTTCTTCTGTTCCGCTCTCACATGTGTCCTATTCCCTCCTACCTCGTTTCCCTGTGTTTCCATTAAAGTTTATTGTCTGCAGTCTTGTGAATGTTTCACGGCAACTGTCTCGCACGGGAAACCCTAGTGTACATATTATAACACAACGACTGCTAGGCGGGTGTCACTGTGAAGCACTAAGCTTGTAATATTTCTCACACTGTCTTTGCCTAGTTTAGTTCGTCACCCTAAGAGTCGGTTCTTCTGTTCCGCTCTCACATGTGTCCTATTCCCTCCTACCTCGTTCCTGTGTTTCCATTAAAGTTTATTGTCTGCAGTCTTGTGAATGTTTCACGGCAACTGTCTAGCACGGGACACCCTAGTGTTCATATTATAACCACAACGACTGCTGGGCGGGTGTCATGTGAAGCACTAAGCTTGTAATATTTCTTAACACTGTCTTGCCTAGTTTAGTTCGTCTCCTAAGAGTCGGTTCTTCTGTTCCGCTCTCACATGTGTCCTATTCCCTCCTACCTCGTTTCCCTGTGTTTCCATTAAAGTTTATTGTCTGCAGTCTTGTGAATGTTTCACGGCAACTGTCTCGCACGGGAAACCCTAGTGTACATATTATAACACAACGACTGCTAGGCGGGTGTCTGTGAAGCACTAAGCTTGTAATATTTCTTACACTGTCTTTGCCTAGTTTAGTTCGTCTCCCTAAGAGTTGGTTCTTCTGTTCCGCTCTCACATGTGTCCTATTCCCTCCTACCTCGTTCCCTGTGTTTCCATTAAAGTTTATTGTCTGCAGTCTTGTGAATGTTTCACGGCAACTGTCTAGCACGGGACACCCTAGTGTTCATATTATAACACAACGACTGCGGGCGGTGTCACTGTGAAGCACTAAGCTTGTAATATTTCTTACACTGTCTGTGCCTAGTTTAGTTCGTCTCCCTAAGAGTTGGTTCTTCTGTTCCGCTCCCACATTGTCCTATTCCCTCCTACCTCGTTCCCTGTGTTTCCATTAAAGTTTTTGTCTGCAGTCTGTGATGTTTCACGGCAATGTCTAGCACGGGACACCCTAGTGTACATATATAAACAACGACTGCTAGGCGGGTGTCACTGTGAAGCACTAAGCTTGTAATATTTCTTACACTGTCTGTGCTATTAGTTCGTCTCCCTAAGCGTTCTTCTGTCCGCTCTCAAGTCCTTTCCTCCTACCGTTTCCTGTGTTCCATTAATTTATTGCGCAGTCTTGGTGTTTACGCAAATTCTAGCACGGACCCCTAGTGTACATTTATAACACGACTGCTAGGCGGGTCATGTGAAGCATAGCTTGTAATATTTCTACACTGCTTTTATTTCACAGTTCCAATCTCGTACATATTACACACGCTCTAGGGGGTGCACTGTGAAGCACTAAGCTTGAAATTTCTTACACTGTCTT
>JAMZAV010003354.1:0-69279 GCA_024449915.1 Sweltsa coloradensis
ACGAGTTATGACGGGTCTGGAGCTATCAGGGGGGCCCCTTGATTTAAAAGACATATCGAATCGTGCTCTGCCGTCTCTGCCGTCTCTAAAGCCATTTAAACATGTTTCTTAACAAAATATCCATTAAAAAGTTCCCTGCGAGGCTGAGCTAAGAAGCCGCGCCCTTTAGATACCTCGGCGTTGCGTTCAATGATATTTATCTAAAGTAGGTTAGATCGCCAGTCTCCATTTCGTCAGCACAGGCGCGAGCGTACCAAATTGACCTATTCAAGATGGCGATTTAACACTTCAATTTATTATGCTTGACATTATGTTTTAAATGCGATTAAGTATTTTTCTGGATTTTTTAATATGGTTTTAGCTTGTGCAGCATGGAAATGCACACACAGAAACAATAAGAAGTTATTGCATATGGGAATTTAGTAATCACTTGGTGTAAATGGATGCTCACCGTCAACCTGACAGCCACCTTGAAAAATATTTGGGCTACAAATCGCTACAACCTACTTTAACATACAAACTGACCTATTCAAGATGGCTTCTTCTAGGCTACTATCAGTATAACTGAATCCCTTGCCCATCGGTCAAATATCGGTGAAGTAGGCCGTCTGCTCTCCTCAGTCCCCATCCTTGCATGCAAATCAATGCTTTGTCAATAACTCTGCAAAATACATGTACCATTTCTTTAATTTGTAAACGGTGACTTTGGAGCCGTCCTAGCAACGAGGCACATAATAAATTCGAAGATGTTCTGAATCGGTCCTTGTTGATTCTAGCGTTGATTCAGGGGTGTTATTAAAAATATCATCTTTAGTTGGTTATCGCTCACTCGTCGATTGCGTTGGGGCCTTCAGGGTTGACTTGGTCGCTCTGGTTTAATGTACCCCATTGCAAATCAGTTTTATTGGCCTAACTGAGTGGGTAGACTCTAAATATTATTTTTATAATTTATTTCTATTATTTAATAAAAATTTTAATGTCGAATGACATTGAGTTGTTAATTTGATCTTTATAAACATAAATGGGTTAGTCCAAATACAAGTTAAAGTTAAACACTCTGTTTCAGTTTATCACGTCCGTGATGACGGTGTTCCCATGGACGACCCCATGGTTATTAGTTATCTTAGAGGCCACTTCCTTCTTCCATCCGCCTCCATCCGATGTCCCTTACAACCTGAGTGACCCAATAGTAATCGACCACTCTCTCGGCCAGTCACCAATAATCAAGAGGATACTGAACGGGAAGGTAAGATTCAAACAGAAAGGTTTTAGAGATCAATTTTTTATTAGGACAAATTGTACATTTTATGTAACAACAACACAATTTTTAGTGTATGTGTCCTTTAGCTAAATAAAAAAAAAATGTTACAAATACTTATATAATGAGAAATTGTCATAATATGTAATACATTGTAAATAATAATTATTATTGAAAGGTAATAAAATAAGGTTCATTTCATTATATTATAGTTAATCAATAATATCAATTATATCAAGTGATAACAGGAATTTTCTGTGAGTGTATCATTTAAGTAATCAATAAGATAATAGTAGGCTTTTAGAATTCAAATTTGTTTTAGTTATGTTTGAAACGGTCATAGCTTGAAATGTTTTAATGGATTCTGGAGATGGTTATAAGAGATTTATGTAAGTAGTCTGAGTTTACTTGTCAAGTTTTATCGGGACATGCGCGGAACATTCTTTCTTAAAGTATGTTCAAAAATCGAGGAGGCATCTGAAATAATATTTACTACATTTACAGGTAGTTAAAATTATTAAACCCTGTATATCTTTCAAAATACTAAGTAAATTTTATTGAAATTACATTTTTTATGTTTATAGCCTTTTAAATACATGTTATTAACATCATATCTGTAATCAATGAAATCAGTCTGATACTTCGACCCCTTGTTGATTCCTGTACTCCTCACTTAAGCACTTTTTTTTAATCTTAAGTGATGATTGCATATTATTTTCTAAGTAATAACTAATAACTTCACTCTTAACTATATCCATATGATTATTGTTTCAGTAAACATTTGTTAAGTATAAACAAAAATAATTAGCTGAAATACTACATAAAAACAACAGTGCAAAATTTTGCAAACAGCTGAAACGAAGTTGTTCCGTGTGCTGCCCTGACCTCTATTTTCATAGTACGGAACTCAAATTTGGAGGTCTCATACATAGGCTTATGTGCCCTTATTCTAGCCACTACTTCATTTCATCATGGTTTAGCACGTTCGTACTTTCCAAATCGCACGCAGTAAAATCGACACATTTATTTCTGTTTTCATTCTTAGATATGATAACTATAGTGGTTCCAACGAAAGCATGCAGGTAGCGCGCAGGTAGGTTTCCAACATAAAAACTGCCCCCAACTCGATTCACACTAGGTCAGCGTGGATCTAGCACACGGAGGAAGTCCGTGATAAATTTTTGCTTGTGTTGGTAAAAGATATTTCTCATTCATACACAACGGTGATATTCCTTTTACTGCGCATTTAGTCAACCCCCACCACTACCACTTGTGACAAAACCATCTGCATTCTTCTGTTGGAGCCAGTATAAAACCTTACATTACTCTTTCATTGTCCTTAATCGATCTCAGTTTTTTACCCTGACATCAAAAGTTTTTATTTTTGGTTATTTTTTGAGAATTTTTGTGAGAATAACAGGACCAAAATTAAATAAAGAAACATATCATGTCCTAGGCTAGGCATGTATTTACTAACCATTTTTTAAACTTTTGTGCATGTCATTAAGACACCTCCCACAAAATATCCTGATGGATCTAACAATGTAAACATAGTTCGGAAACGAATGCACATTTTCGGCTAGATTCGTGTAATTCCTATGCTGATCAACTAATCTTTTCAAAGAAAAACGGCTTCTTCATTGAATGTGGTGCACACAACGGAGAGGAATCCTCCACGACGATTTTATTCGAGATGCAATACAACTGGACTGGTCTCCTGATCGAGCCTAACCCAGACATGTTCCAAGAACTCGTCTTTAAGAGGAGGAAGGCGTACCTGTCGCCAAGTTGTCTAAGCAGAAAGACACGCCCAGAGAAGGTATGTTGGTGGGTGGTTCGTTGGTCTTGTTGTAAGCGTCTCTGCTTCCAATGCAGAAGGTCCAGGGTTCGGACTTCAGTCCATCAGTAAGTCTTTTAACATCTAAATTGGACTTAAGTCCATCAGTTCTTGGCTTAGGAATGTGTAAACGGTGACTTTGGAGCCGTCCTGTATAAATGAGGCACATACTCAATTCTTAGGTTGTTTCAAATTAACCTTGTTGATTCTGGCAATGTCCGCGTTTGAATCGTGTCCAGTCTGCTAGCTTGGTGTTTTCTACTTAAATATGCCGGTCTCTAGTTGGTCATTGTTCTCTCGTCGATGATGTCGCGCGGCGCCTACAGGGTTGGCTTAATCGGCTTTAAATTACTGTCCCCCACTGAAAATCAGTTAAATGACTGAGTGGGTAGACTCTAAATACGTATTGATTTTATTTATACTTACAACCGGCCAGAGCTCGCCCTTAGTTTTAGTGTATTCCCCAAAACTAAGGACGAGCTCTGGCCGGTTGGGGTGCGTGTTGCAAAGAGAGCTCTCGAGCAACTTTTTATCACACCTTACTTCATTCACACAGCCTTACTCATATCTATTTTCTTCTTTCACTTTTTTCGTCTCCATACTTGCCGGCCTTCTCTGCAACGAGCACTCCTCCGTTCCCACCCAGTTTAACCCATCCTATCCAACATCCTCACTCCTTCCCATTGAGCCCCCTCGTCTTCCCTCACGTTCCTCCCATTGATAGAAGAAAACATGGTAATCCACAATTATGGAAAAAGAAAATTTGGAAGATTCCAATACAATTGACATGGGCACTGATAACTCTACTGTTGAGTGCCCTAAAACAACATTAACTAACTTACAAGAAAAGATGGCCGCGTCAAGTACCTATTGCTGGGATCCCGATCCGTACGACGAAGAGCGCAGGACGTTGAACGAACCAATCAGAAGTTTATTCTTATAGTTTTGTTGTTTGTGTTTGTGGTAAATTGTATATTGGGAGCCCAGCTCTCGGAACCTACCAAAATCATCTGGGTTTTTCATCTCTGTCAATTTTTTGGGGCGATGGGCTGGTTTTCAACTTGTGGTAATGTGTGACAGGAGGGGGGGGGGGGGGAGGGGAAGGGGGTGCTTGCTTTCTGTGGCATCCATTAGCTACATCCAGTGCCTCACTCTCTACTTCTTACACATCAATGGTCTTAAAAAAGGGAATTTCTAAGGGAAGGAGGTATTTTATTTGCAAATTGTATTTATTTATTTAACGTCTACCCTATTCAGTTAAAAACTGATTTACAGAGGAGGACAAATAAATAAATCTATTCACATTTGAAATAATAATATTACAACAACAATGTAGAAAACAATAATTTTGGTAACAAATTCAAAAAGGAATTAATGCAATTAATTAAAGAACCAAATTAAAAAGATGGGGTGGGAGAAAAGAAAAGAAAAAATAAATAATTTTCATTCATAAACATAACAATGTCTGAGTGGAATAAATAATCAGAGAGCATTGATGAGGAAGTACAGATATTCGGTGTTTGCACTGTCCATACCACTTGATGCTATTAAAAATATCGATCTTTGGTTGGTTATCGCTCACTCGTCGATTGCGTCGGGCCTTCAGGGTTGGCTTGGTCGCTTTGATTTACTGTCCCCCATGAAAATCAGTTATATAACTGAATGGGTAGACTCTAAATACAATTTATAAATGTATTTATAATACACTTTAAAAGTTGTTTGAAATAAGAAAGAAAGAAATAAACAGGTTGATAATGTTATTTATTCCTAGGTTTTGTTCACCGGCACTGGTAATGGCGGCCACATAGTACAGAGCCAGGGCGAGGCCAGGGAGAACAACACAATAGCGGTGCAGTGCTTCCCCCTCTACTCCTACCTCCTCGCACTGAACAGAACCACCGTAGACTACTTTAGCCTGGACGTGGAGAGCAACGAACTGGACGTGCTGAAAACTATCCCGTGGGATAAGGTGGATATACGAGTGAGAAACCAATCTTCTAAACCTTTTCAGCACATGAATCCAAATGGAATCATTAACACTTTCAAATTTTATTTAACATTTTTTTTTGTTGAATTAAAAAAATACAAATTTTTCTCCATGCCAATGGGACGCAAAATGAATTTTTTTTAGAGAAAATTCAAAATACACATCTGCAAAAAAGGTTAAAAATGAAAAAAATCGGGTTTACCCGGACATGTAATAAATCTCTAGTATTGCTATTTTTTAAGTTACAAACAAACAAACAAACAAACAAATTCCTAAAATATCTAGTTTTAGGAATGTGTTTCAAATTAATTTTGAACTATGACTTAAAATGATGCTTTAATTCAAAATCCAAAATTTCCCAAAATTTCTTAAAAACATGATTTTTTTGAAAAACACTAGAAATCTTTGAAAAAAATTAAAAATTTGAAATAAATGCTTAAATAAATGACTTAACATTTCTTTTAAAATAAATTGCTAGTAGTTTAAAGGGTAAATTCTATTAAAATGAATTAAATGTTTGTGGTAAGATTATATATGAGCATGTGCAATTATTGTTCTAACATGTAGCAGAAACTATTTTGATTTCAATAGTGTCTATTACAAGAAAACTTAATTGTAAAAAGGGTGGCTTCCATAAAGTTTCCTTGGTGTTCTTTTTAACTTTATTTGTGAGATACCCACTTTGTACTCTAATACATGAACAAGAATTTCTATTTACTTTTGTCTAGAAAATACAGTCCGTTCCTTAAGGAGAATGCAGTGCCGTACTTGCACTAAACCGGCTTAGATGAGATAAGAAAAGAGAATAAGATAATTTATTCGCCAGTTGACCTGTTACATTAAATTAAATATTGTTTTTTCAGGGTTTGTTAAATAGTAACACTATATACAACATACAATACAATATACATACACAGTAGACACTACACAGTAGACACACGATATATACAATAGTAGGCCTAATAAAAGTGGCCTCCAAAATAAGATAAGATAAGTCATAATAACAATAATAAGACAGGGTGAGTATTCCTTAAAGAACAGTTATAAATCAATAATGAAAATACAATAAGAAGAAGTAATCAGAGAGAGTAAAATAAAATATATAGAAAAGAATGGCCAGAAAATAAACAAATAGAATGGCTTTGGGTCTTCCCCGCCATCTAGCCGCTCGCTTGTGTGTTCTACGCATGGTTCTACGCACTCTTTATAACAATGAGGGACTGCATTCAAGGTATAATCCTCCAGTCAGCGCTCACAGTTCGTCGGGCTGTAGAGTGCGGATAGGGTCTCGGCAAGAGCGCTGTGGGGAAATGGACTACCTGGATGCAAACTCTTCATAATAACTAGGACACTTTGTCTCCATGTTCTAACCAATGTGATTTTCCCCTCCAACAGACGTTATCGGTGGAATACTATATGATCCCTGAGGGCAAGGAAGCCTTGCGGAGTTACATGGCGGAACAAGGCTACTACGTTGAGAGCGAAATACAGATTGGCAAAACTCACTTTGCGGATGATTTCATCTTCGTGAAAAACGGTTTAGAAATCTAATGATATAAAGAAACTGAATCTTCAGCGGGATTTTGGTCCTCCGGACCGGATTGCTATACATTTTAACCCACGAAAGAGCGGAGTAAGAGTTGAAAACTGTATTCCTGTATAGTAACAGGATGGGTTAATTTTCAAATATACACACAAGAATAAAGAATCAAACAGATATTGTTACATCTTGCTAACTGGTGATTGGTTGGGGCTATTTCAGAGTTCAGGATTCAGGAATTGAAGCCCTGGCTAGCGCGTGGATCAGCGGATGTGTAGAGATTTCGAAGACCACCGACTAGTGTAAAGAGTCATTGGTTTAATTTAACTGATGCCAAATTATTTAATATTTAACTATGCCAAATTATTTAATATATCCTATGGAAATCTTACAGATAGTTCCATCGTACACTCTAATGATTATTAATTTAATACAACAATTTACATACACAAACGGTTTTTTAAAAGAAGCAAAGTAATAAAATCACACTTTAAATTTTGAATGTGACTGACCTAGAAATATTGGATAATTATTGATGAATGTGTTAAAATGTGATTGCTGTTAATTTGTTAGTATGAATAAACGAAAGTAAAAGTTGTATTAAATTAATTTAAATTCATTTGTTAAAATGTAAAACGAAAAAAAATGACAAAAAAAAAGGGAAATTTTTCCCTTCAGAAAAACAATAAATTTTTAAAGGGTTTTTTGAGAGTGCAAAAATTAATGGAATTTTTTTAAAAAAACTTTTGGAAAGCATATTTGTACATTTTTAAGAAGGCATTCCCGTTGCTCGTATCCCTATCTACCCATGCTATTTGTCAAAAACTACTCTCGATAAAGTTTGCTGACTGATGAAAAATTTAAAATATAGATATACTTTAAAGATTCTTTATTAAGCTTGGGTTTATGCTAAAATGCCTTTTTAAAAGTCGTTTAAAAACGAATTGTTTTCTAAAAAAACATCAAACACACGAAGTTTTGTGGGAACTGTTTTTTGAAAAAAACCGTTAAAAAATGCATTAAAATTCTGAAATTGATTGCATTTTAGAAAAAGATCAAGTTTTCCTTTAAACCCCAGTTTTTTACTTGGTCTCTGGCTCTTTATTTGCAATCATTTTAATGTGAAATTGTATTTAAGCAGTGAATAGGGTCATGCAGGGGTTTAAAATTTTTGATAAAGCTCAGGGAAAATCGGATACATTTTTTGGCCCTCACAATTTAGTTTTAACTTCCAGTTTGCCAAACAAGGAAAAAACGGACATCCTAAGTCGCAAATTATCAATTTTTATCCTTATTTTAAAGAAAATTTAGGGAAAATTGTCGATCAAGGACTTTTTTTAAATTTTAATATATTCAAAAATTTTAAAAATAATTTTAAAAAAGTGTAACCAAAGGGCTTTCGTTTTTTCCCTTGTTTTGTAAAAAGTAAAAAAATAAATAAATGGAATGTCAGTCAGCAGGCGATCATTGTATTTGGCTCCTTTTAAAAAGATTTTTTCTTAACAATTGTTTAAAATGATATGTTTGCGTTTTTTATGAAAACATGTACACTCATCATTTCCTCGCTTTTGTAATATCCTTTCAAAACCTGTTCAAAGTTCAGACCCAAAGTGTAACAACTACTATGCCTAAACCTTTGTGTTTACCCACTGACTCTATATATTACGTGGAGGGCGCATGCTATACTTTCCCCTTTAAAGCCTAAGGGGCCAAAGCGGGGGCCTTTATCGCCCCTTGATTAAATTGCGTTTTTAAATTTGCGTTTTGCCCGCCGTCTAGATGTAAATCAACGTCAAGATGGCGGTTTTGTGGCTAGCTTTTTTTGAGGTTTGTTACTAGCGATTTATTATTACAGAGGTTATTATCAGGGTCACTCAGGATGCCTAGGAATAGTTTTTACTGCAGGTTACACTAAAAAAAACTGATAAACCACCCAGTGACACAGGAAAACGAATCTATTATTTTTATTTTTTTTAAAATCTCCCGCTGATTAGGGACCTAAAAAAAATGGCGGACGGAAAAACTTCCCCCCACTTCACATCTCAACATTTGCCCGTAAAGGTAGGTCGAGTAATAAAACCCGACTTTTAAGGCCCCCGCCTGATCTTCGTTTTAGTGAATATTTTTGACGATTCCCCTTCTAGAGTGTATAGCACTCCCTCGACCCAAAGGTGAAAACTACATGCAATTACGGCCGATAGAACAGTTTTGACAGCGTTTGTTTGCATCCCCGTTTTTTCGGCGGTTTTTTTAAGAAACGGAAAGGGAAGAAAAAAATCTTTTTACGACTGAAAAAGTATTTATATTAAATATATTTTTTTTATTGAAGGGTTTGTTTTTCAATATATGATAGAAGAATTTTTTTTTGATTAAATACATTTTGAAAATTAAATAATAGGGTTTTACAAACGTGTTTTTGGTAAAAAAAGGGCCCCTGACATACCTACAATGGATCAACATACGTCGCTTTCTTGAAAGCCATGTTTGGGGTAAACCCCAGGCCCAATTTTGGCCCCTGTTTCAGAGTAGTCAGAAAAATTGTTCTAATAAAAAATTTTTTTAAATTTTTAAATTAAAAAAAAAAATCAAAAACCCTAAATTTACTTCCTGTTGAGTATATATGGCACTGACAAAATGCCCAAAGTAAATAAAATTGTCAAAAATCATAGGGAATAATAACAAAACAAAAAAAATGGGGAAATGGATTTTTTATCATTTTAAAAAAAAAAAACATATAAAATGGCCTTTTTACAACAGTGCTTTTTAAAAAGGCCCCCCCTTTACACAATATTATTTTTAATTTGTTTTAGACAAATCTTAATTTAAAAAAAAATATGTTGTTTAGTTTATTTAAACCAATCCTGAAATTATTTTTCCCGAAATTTTTTAGGCTCTCCTCTTCCCACTTAAATTTAATCAAATAAAATTTCCTTTGGGGGCCTTATTATTCAACTTTCCTTATATCAGATCTCCCCGTAAGTATATGACTCAGGTGATTATCCCCAACGGAGTGCTCGGGTCGCGTGGTGTTTCATTCTGGGTTTTTCACCCCATAGGAAATGTTTACCCATGGAACAACTGCACCCGCCCTAAAGACTGCCCCGTAGTCTTTCCTTTCCCGTGAAGGGGGATTCCGGTACGAGATTTTTTCCTGATTTTGAATGTTTTAGCAAAATGTTTATTAGCGGCGACGCCGTTTCTTGTTTAGAGACTTTCTCACATTCTTCTATGGGATTTAATGTCTTATCTGTTTTTTATGTAAACAAGTCATGAATATGCAATTAATAAATCATAATATCTTATTTAACTCCGGTTGATTTAAATGGACCATAGCTAGGAAATGGAGGTTTCTCATGTCTTGGTCAGCTTTGTTACCGTCGATGTCAAGGAAAGTGTGGTAGGAGTTGTCGCCGATGACAGCCAGAGCTCGTGTCTAGTTCCAGGAAGTTAAATATTCCCCTAAATACTAGCTGATGTTTCAAAAAGGTATTTTTATCTTTTTTCGCCACAGCAGAAATATGCTCACTATAAATTGTATACCTGCCGCTTTCAGCTGACTCTTTATTTTGAAATATATAATTGTATTAACTGAAGTTACACAGACACACAGAAAAGTGATGTAAAGGTAAAAGGAGAAGATTTGCTTTCTATCACAAAAATAATCAAAACTTTAACATTGATATCTCATAAACAACGGCTTTAAATTTCCCTTGCGAATCACTACAATACGCCAATCATCACAACTAGAATGTCAATCATGAAGTAACTTGGCCCAGGGCATGTCCATCGCAGCAACTCGCAGATTGCTGCGCCCTGGTGGCGTAGGACGAACTCCACCCAGTACACCGCCTGCTCGAGGGGGGGCTGTAGGTTGTCGCGGTACTTCTGAGAGGCGAGCCGGGCCTGCTCGCGGTAGCTGCAACATTCAACATAATCATCAGCATGAAGTACTTGGCCCAGGGCATGTCCATCGCAGCTACTCGCAGATGTGTGCGCCCTGGTGGCGTAGGACGAACTCCACCCAGTACACCGCCTGCTCTAGGGGTGGCTGTAGGTTGTCGCGGTACTTCTGAGAGGCGAGCCGGGCCTGCTCGCGGTAGCTGCAACATTCAACATAATCATCTGCAGTGCGAATCACTAAGGCCGCGTTAAAAATTGCAGTCCCGATTGTAAAAGGAGGCAGACTTGCTACTTATTCCATATGTTAATAATTATCTCACACAGTTGTTATGACACATGGCTGATACTTCACATAATTATGTATGACCAAAGTCTTACATGGCAACACATTGGTAGCATCTCATGCAGCAAATTCTCAAAAGATCCGAATTGACCAAATTTTCATACAACCGAATTTTCCAATTGACTTAGGTTTTAAGTGCCACTGCTGTCTCACCTGACTGTAGTGTTAACTATTGAAAACTCACCTGAGCATATTCCTAATTTACAGAAATTTTCAACAAATCACACTCTCAAATGAACGAATTCCCAAATGACCGCGTTGCGTTAGATTTGAAGCTATGTTCGGTTATCTTGAGACTTAAATTTGGTCATATCTCAACTAATTGATCATTCTGCAATGAGCGGAGGCAATCAGTTCAGACAAAGAGCGATAGATCGAGACTATGGTTAGTTGAGAATTTGTCGAATGATATTGATAACTTAAGATATACCTTGGTTTGTAAGTATTGCTTTGAGTGCAAATACTAGGCTCTGGTTGGTGATGGTACTGAGATCTAAGGCAACAGCAAATCCTCTATCTTGAGCTAGACGCAAGTTTGCGAATTGGTCCGCGAAAAGTGGAATTCCAACCATTGGAACTCCGTGATAGATGCTCTCGGACATACCAAACAACCCCCCGTGGGTTATGAAGACTAGAACGTTCGGATGAGCTGAAAGAATATGCAACACGTATTAACATTTTAGGTTTATTTTTTCAATATGTATTGATTGTTACCTAGTTCTGTATTCATAGTCATGCTCTAGCTTACAGACACAAACTTTTGAAATTGAATGTGATTTAGGAAGTTTCAATCATTTGAATTTGATTAATATAGCAATTCATGTTTTAAGTCATAACTGAATTTTTCAGTGGGACTTTAATTCAAATAATTTTAAAGCAAACCACATCTACTTGGTGACGATGATGATCTAACGCCTCGTCGCTAAAGCGGTTAATGTATCCCTGCTTAATTATAATCACTTTTCTAATATTTAATGTTTTTTTCTTTCGTTCTACACTATTCGTCACTTAAAAAAAGTCCTTAAATTTCACATCCTCGCCCTAGCCATCAACTACCTACCTAGTACATCAAATTGCGCCACCCACTTCTCCAGTCTGATATTGTCCCGGCAGGTCTGGTATCTTCTCCCCATTCCAGATCCACACAACGCGTTGCTTTAGTTCGGAGAAGGCGCTCACAAACTCATCCACGAGAAACTTGGAAACATTTTCCATTCGCAATGTACCGAAGCTAAAGTAGATCACCCCTTCCTTGGCGTTATCCATGAAGTCTTGCAGGTCCTGTGTAGTTATATAGAAATGTCAGGAATTGATAAGAAATAACCTAAAGGTTCACCGAAATAAGGATCATTATAGGGAGGAATTGGAAATATTACTTTAAATTTAAATAATTTTGTTCAAGTGCGAGTTAACCACCACCGTTACAGGCAACGGAGTTCCCTTCATGGCAATTTGTTAATTTAGCAGTATATACCACGTTACCTTGAACTTCAAAACACTAAAACCTATGAATAATATAATTGAGGTTACACTTTTTTTTTTTAATATTAGTAAATGCTGTAATTTGGAATTAATCTGAAGATGAAAGAAAAAATTTAAAACAAAATATCTATTCACACAGAAATAGATTCAATCTAAAAACGAAAAGCATTGTCATTCATTCATGCCAACCTACAGCTATTGAAAAACTTTTTGCTAAAGCAGAAATAGACAGCAAAATTTAATAGGACCAAAAAACATTTCTTTAAAAAACTCCCTACAGGTGTTGGTTCATTTAATATAATATGTACTTAAGCCCAACACTATTTTTAAAACCTTCAATCCGGGGTTCTTACTTTTTGTCAAGTTCCTTGCGGGTCTGGTATTAAGCAAGCCAAATGTCTTTGTGGCTGGCACAGCTGGCTTTATGTAGTCCAGACTCACATGAGTAACAGCAAAAAGAAGCGACATGTTCTTCTCAAATGTCTCGTACGTAGGGCATTGTTGAATCGTTGAAGTATTTCCTCATCAAATGATCATTATAGGGTAAGTACAACAGATGC
This sequence comes from Sweltsa coloradensis, assembly GCA_024449915.1. Classification (NCBI taxonomy): domain Eukaryota; kingdom Metazoa; phylum Arthropoda; class Insecta; order Plecoptera; family Chloroperlidae; genus Sweltsa; species Sweltsa coloradensis. The sequence continues at coordinate 12,908 of JAMZAV010003354.1, forward strand.
CGAGTGAGCTGTTGCACTACCAATCTTATAGTGTTACCAACTCTTTCAAGAAAAGTCATTCTATCAGAGTAGCTTGAAAGAAGATCGGGGACGTACGAAAAACGGCAAAGAGTTGCCACTAGGTCACCCAACAGGATGCTGTGTGCGATCGGTGTCATCCCTATAAAGGGCGCTTGAAATCTGTGGACGAGACCAACGTGCACTCGTAGACTATGGTGCCCGAACAAAATAAGATCAAAGTGAGACTTATTTGAGTTGATAATGTTTTGAACTCCGGGGTTAGTGAGTATCGCCTCGCAGTTCTTGTCCAACAATCGAAATGAGCCGATAATGTTTTTTATCTCATTTGGAAATCTCAAGTAAAAGATGTCTGAATAAAGGTTTCTGTAACAAAAGATATTTTTTTAATGGAGGGGTGCGCAAAACGTAATTTCATAATATCTGCTCACTATAGGATAGATTATTGTTATTCGATTTTTTATTGGCAACATTGCAACAAGACACATTTCCTACAAGTATATAATAATTTTGTATTTTACCTGCCCATAGGGCAGGAAGGCTAATGCAGGGCAAGTGTGCCCTCTGTAGCCTGACACAGTGATAACAGAGTTACAAATTAAACATTACATAAAAAACAACAAGAGAACATGACATTTATAAATTTAGACAAATTCATTTTTAAGACACAATATACAAAAATTACAACACGAACATTATTATGGCCTTGTTTTTATTACTATTAATCGAGCCTGTATTTGCAAAATGCAGAATGAAGGTGACATTTTCTGGTTTTAATAAATCGATTTTCAAATTTAATAAAATTCATAAATTCGTTTTACAATGTTTGGGGTCACATTACTGATTCACAGTGGGAACTTTAAATTAAAGCGGACCCAAATTGACCTGTCGGCGCTGTCGTCATCGAGGAACGAAAAAATAACCAACCTAAGAACGGGATTTTAAGCCGTCATTGATACGAAGCAGGAACACTAACCACCTCGTTGGTCTTGTGGTTAGCGTATCTGCTTCCAATGCAGAAGGTCCAGAGTTCGATTCCCGCTCAAGTCAAAGTTTTTTTTAAATTCTGATTTGGACTTCATCCATCAGTTCTTGTCTTAGGAGTTTGTAAACGGGGACTTTGGAGCCGTCCTAGCAACGAAGACATTATAATTTTCAGAGTTGTTCTGAATCGGCCTTGTTGATTCTGGCGTTGATTCGCGGGTGTTCGCACTGTCCATACCACTGATTGCTATATTCCCATTAAAAATATCGATCTTTGGTTGGTTATCGCTCACTCGTCGATTGCGCCGGGGCCTGCAGGGGTTGGGTTGGGCACTTTGATTAAAGTCCCCACTGAAAATCAGTTATATAACTGAGTGGGTAGACTCTAAATTAAATTTATATATTATTTATTTACGTTTTTAGTAACTCAAGGAAGAACTCATTTAATCTTCAAAGTAACTATCTTAATTGGTTGGAGTTTGGAATTTTTTACTTTTAAAAGTTTCTAATTACAAATAACTTAACTTTTTAAAAGTAATTTTTGATATAAACAACTTACACAAGAATGCAGTCGGTGGCCAAAACTACTTAGTACCCAGACGAACGAAATTTTATGCTTATCCAATTTACCTGGTTTATAGACTTTGGTAAACAGGACCTCCGTGTAGTTTGTCTATTGGCTGTTCTCCGGGGAAAACAGAAACGACGGTGAGCTGGTGACCCCTGGCCGCTAGTCATGTAACAGGGGTTCGTAGGCAATCTTGTGGCTGCGCACCGGTAGGGTGAACACTGCCAAAGATCGGCCCCGTGTACGGGAAGGCCAAATATATCCCACTAGGAAACTATTTGACAAAGGGGAAACCTGTCAACAAAGTAATTGGAAAAGAAATTAGAGATAATATGTTTGAAGGGCGCGTCAACCCCATAAAGGCTTGACCTAGAGTTTGCCGCAGAACATTGTTCTGCTAATAATAAAGTTCAAAGACCATTTCGCAAATGTCAGCTTCTAAGTTGGGTGCGTATTTACTCCCCAAGAATCATTATTAATGTTTTCTTCTTACAATACACTTTGAATTTCTTCAAATCATTGTAAAAAACAAAAAATGTTAAATATTACCCCTGGTTGTTTAGAGTTCTAATGTCAATAATATTTGCTGCATCCTAATGACAAAACGCGGAAGGAACATCCTCTTTGGGGATTGCCCGAGGACGGTTAATTAGGACCCAGTCTCAATCTATTGCTCAGGGCACTCTCTTGATAATCTCCAAAGAAACTTTCATTCAGGGTCACAGGTGGCTGAATCCAATCATTGACTTAACGAAAGACGTGGTCATGAGTTTTGACCATTGAATGTAAATAAATATGTTATAATCGAACACAAAATAACTAGCTCTTGTGTGGGCGAAGCGATGCTACATATTTACATAATAATAATTAAAACAATAAAAAAAAATTGTATCAATAAATTATAATTTTTCGTGGGAAACCTGTCCTAGGTGCAATTCATACCCCTCTTTGGGTGTCTAATAAGGTATATTGAATTTAGGTCAATTTACAACCCCTTGCATTCGCATTAACGATTGAAGAAAACCTTGGTAAAAAAAGATATCGGTCAGGATTGCCGGTCTCGATGGGATTTGAATCTGTTACCTCCAGAATCAGAGTCGCAATACTGTCAGTAAAAACAAAAAAAATCGTACTATCATTCAAATTTAGTTGTTTCTGGAGGTGATGAGGAAACAGTTAGATATAAAATATATGGTTGTTTCACATTTGTTGTAACCTTTACATATTATGCTGGAGGTGCCGAGTACAGATATATTTCATTTTTTTGTGGGGGGGGGGTCTAGCCCCACCTTTCTAACACCAAGGATCACCATAAACATGCTGGATCTCTCTTGTTGATGCAATTTAACAGGTCATGTTCGATATTTATCGTGAGACAAAGTCTACGCACAGGCGGAAGGCCAGAAAAGTGATGCATATACAAAAAAGAAAAGTATGTGTGGTTAGTAGGGTAAATAGGCCGTAGCTAGAGCACCATAAAGAGGATCCTCGAGGATCCAACATGGCGGCGATGACGTATTTCCGGTCACGTGACAGCCGCCATCTTGTTTCCGGCCCCCCATTTTTTTCCGGTGGGCCATTTTGTTTCCGGCCGCCATTTTGGTTCCGGTCACGTTTTTTTCCGTCCGCCATTTGCCCCGCCATTTTGAATTTCCAGCCGCCATTTTTTTCCCGGCCGCCATTTTAGCTTGGCCGCCATCTTGGCCGACATTTTAGGTCGAGCGCCATTTTAGCTCTGCCGCCATTTTAGTTTCGCCGTCATCTTTGCCGTGTCCTCGTCTCCATTTTCAATTTTTCAAATTTTCGCGCCACTTCTTAGCAGCGCACTCCCCCGCGCTCTAGTAACCATTTTAGGTACTTTGGATTTCACAGATATATTATTTTTTAATTCGTATTTATTTTCTGATTAATATTGCAAGGAAAAAAAGTCGACAGTTTTGCTCGGGCTCGAACCATGAGCGTCTCGGACGACCTTGGATTACTAGCTCGCCGCCTTACCCACTCGGCTACCAAGACATATGCATAGCGATAGATAATTGTTGATACTTATTACAGCTTCAGATAAACCACGCCTCCTCATGACGTTACACAGGCTATTAACTAATAGCTCCTGTTAAGTGTTTTCACTTAGCGCGCATAGTATTCAAATAGTCTATACGTTTCTGAGGATCCAGTCCTCGCGGACTTAAACACCAATGGGCCTACGCGTCATGACGTCACGGCCCGCGCTTTTTTCAAATTTGCCATAAGGGCTTAAGCAGCAACCAAGGCGTGACTGCCCTTAAATACCCTATACCATTCTGAGGATCCAATATGGCGTCACTACCCGCGTTTTTCAAAATATCAATGTAAGGAGGGTAACCGTCAAAAGTCTAAGTCTTAACCCGCGCTATTTAAATATTATTCTGAGGATCCAATGCTCGCGGTCTTGAACAACATAAGCTAGCAAAATGACAATTTTTTTAAATTTCTAAACGAGTTGCATGAAATGCTTTGGGGCTGACATGTCTATACGGGAAATAAAAAACGTCAGCAAGAAATATTCTGTTTCTCATAAAACTCTACCTTATTATTACATAATTGAAAGTCAGCATTTTATATTTCACCGGAAATAAGAGGTTGCATTCATAGACAAGTTTAAACTTGAATATGTCATCATTCTATCTACATAAAAGTCCGGTGTGAATAACCTTGTGGGAAAGGATATAGGAATAAAATCATTATACACTATGCGAATACATTTTACACTTTTATTGATAAATCGTTTGAGGTAAACATAAATAGTATAAATTTTTTACATTTTATAATAATATATGATTATCTTTTTTTTTTTTTGTATAAGTGATTTACATTTTTTTTTTTTTTTTTTTTAATTTAATTTTAACGTAAGAATTAAATTGAAATGAAAAGTAGTAACAAGGTCCTTCATTCTTAGGTTTAAAACATATTATTATTATTATTATTATTATTATTATTATTATTATTATTATTATTATTATTATTATTATTTTTATATTGAAGCAATATTCATTTAATCAATAAGTTGTGGTTATCTATGAACAATAGCTTTCAAAATTGCAATTATTTTCATTCTTTTACCACGAGCATGTCTCACCTAGCTATGGATTCGTTGTATTCACGCTTCAGTTTACTTTATACCGAGTGGTCCGCTTTTAAAAACATTTATTTAGTATTTACTATATTGAATCAAAACTTTGTATACGAAAAATGTATGGATATTAAAATTTTTCCCAAAGCGAAATTTAATACTATTGAACTTATAGTAAACAACAACGAATATTTTACAAGCGTGAAACAAAATAATATAATAAATATAAATAAATAAATTTATTTAGAGTCTACCCACTCAGTTATAGAACTGATTTTCAGTGGGGGACTTTAAAGTATATATATATAATTACATATATATATTATAATATATATATAGTATATAATAATACATTCCGTTATAAAAATACATCGTGTTCAGGATACCATTCTTTAAAATTATCACGCTTCAATTTAATTTTAGAAAAGCACTTCCCAATCCACAAGCTAACCCCGCTAGCGTTTCTTTAATGTTATTATAAAATTTCAAAAAGTATTATACAATAATGAGAGTACAGTTTACACAAAATTTTCTTGAACAACCTACTTTGACCAAATAAAATCAAGTATTCAAAAAAGGGGAATTCAAACTAGCACTTAAATCATTGTATTTTATAATTCACGGTAATAATAATATGTTGTCTTAAAATAAATTTTTTTAAACTCACTTCGTCCATTAATTTTAAAGGTGTTTACGATTTAAAAGTACATTACTAAAAATAAAATTCGAAATTTTTGTTTTGTTTTGAGCGTGAACTTTGTCATGTTTACAATCATAAATCATTAAATCAAATAAGAGAGATAGGAAATGGGGATAAATCATTAAGTTACCTGAAAATAATTGTATCGCGCAAAGTGTTTAAATTTTCTCACAAAATAATTATGATATTGTTTTTGTCAAAAGTGCATACATTTTATTACGTTTTCTCACTTGAATCGGCAAGTTTTTATTTACAAGTACGTTTTATTGTCATTAGCATTGTAAACTGTTATAAGCCTACAACAATACAATAATATTTCATAATTCATGTACAGCTACAAGTAGATAAATAGTCTATGGTAACTATTAGGCAAACGGATGTTTTAAAATAAATAACTTTCGGTAATTTCTTTCACAATGTGGCTCGTATATTTTTTAACACATCTCAAGATGATATTTTGTAGCATTACATGATCACTCTCGGATGTTTATTTTAAGTGCAAACATTTGCTACCATCAGTATATATTAGTTTTTTTTAAAAACTTTTTTGCTTCGTTTTTGTATTCTTCATTGAAGCTATTTTATTCTTACAAAAATATATATTACACAATACTTACCACTATGTGAGAAAAAAAAAGTTTTGTTTCTCAAACTGCATTTAATAATAAATCGAAGATAAGTAAATAGTATATTATATACTATTAAGTATTAAAGACAGAGACCAATCAATAACATTATTGTAGAGTATAATAAAATCGCTATTCAACATTAACATTCTTTACTAAATAAGTCTAATACACGTACTGTTTCATCTACTATAAATTATTTAAAAGAAATTTTCCACCACGTTTAATTAAAAAACAAACAACTCTCCACGTAATATTATATTTTAGCGTTATCGAAGATTAAATAAAAGATCTCATTTTAAAAAAAAACTACTTTGTTAGATATTTTTACTGCAATAAGCTACTTTATCAATACTGAATTCTATAGTATTTATAGTTGGAAATGTAATAATTTACATACTCTTCACACATTTCGTAGCAATTGTAACATTTTTTGAAAATTATTCTCAACCATTCCATATACTACACTGGTTTTTCTATTTTAAAATTGATAAAGCTACAAAGCTACGATGTACAAGTTTCATAACATTTATTTTGAAGATAAAATATGAAGACTACTTACGCTATCAATTCTTGATCGTTACTCTATTAGTAATATTCACTTGATTGCTTAAAACAAAATGTTTTTGCTTGTTTAATACTTTTCACACACGTAGTCGTTAATAAATCTATTGCCTTATCTCACAAGTGTCTGACTACAACAAAATAAAACCAAACGCGACTCAAGTAAAAATCTAGAATTATAGTATTCTTCATAAACAACATCTCAAGTACATATTCATTGAAACATAATAGTTACACGCAATTTTCATTTCCGATGTTTATTCGCGAATATAATAAATATATTTGTTCAAAATGATTTTTCGAGAGTACTCATTGACAGTAAAATAAATTGTCTGAACACTGAAATTTAAGTTCGCACAAAAAACCAACTCAATTTTATATATGTAAATAATATCACCGTATCGGAGTAAATTACTAAATGCCCCACTCCTTAATTTAATTTTTCCACTAAACCTTCTCGTTTTTAAAAATAGTTTTATACTTCCGTGTATTTTATGCATTGATAATAACACTTTATTTCAATTACTTTAGGAGGGGGGTAACCTAAATAGCTTCTTTTTTGAAAAGGAAATTTTGATTCTATACATCTCATTATTTTTTCCCACCCATTCAAGATGATTCAAACTAAACGGTTTTTCCTAGAGTCCTGTGTATTGACAAATGGTGATAAAAATGAAACTCAGTATATACCAGTTTAGTTCCATATTCGATAAGAAAAACACCTTCTTTTAAAGTGTTTAGATTCATTTTTCACTAAATTAAAAAAATACAATATTTGTTTTAAAAATTTAGTACGTTTTAAAATGTTTTCTCACTTAGCAAATAAAAATAAATAACAGATCAAATATTCCTTTTCAGGTTCGGAGTGAGCTCTAACCAAATTAGAGAATGTTTGTGTTTACAGATAATTGTGATCATTTCTGGATCATTTCTTTTCTCAGATAGCTTTAAAGTAAATTATAATTTAACCTAACCCTGAGAAAAAGTATGATCAATTGATGCTTTCGAGAGCGTAATGCCATGAAAATCAATAAATCATATACTAAAATTAAAATTCAACATTACTAAAAATCTAGACAATGATAGCACTGGAAATATAAAAAAGAATAATACTTTACACCATCATTAACTTTTTTTCCCCTCAAAAGAAAGTATAATGTGAAAGAAAGGAATCCACTATACAATACATCAATTAGAAATAATATGGGTTCATACAATTTAAATTTAAAACTGTTAAACAAATATTAGGATTTTAAAAAAATCATACCGTTCTGTTTTTTACGTCAAGTAAAAATAAATATGTATAAAGCATTTAAAAAGTAGCAAGTCACGTCATGTAGCTCGTCACGATTAGTTTAGCATGTTTCTACACCAATCAATCTACGAAAGGGTATGTCTATGCTGTTTTCAAATAATATTAATTTTAACAAGGACACCTTTACTTTGTCTTTGTATATTTAAAAAGAAAAAAAAGAAATATACACTATATAGTTGTATCAACATTCATAGCTTGGGGGAAAATTTGGTAAACTTTACGTTTATAAGAGTATTTATTTTACATTTTACTACTTCGAAAGCGATAAACACCCCATCACTTTGGAAGAGATGTGATTATTTACTTACTTAATATTGGCCTTTCCGAAAGGTTTTTACATCTATTTAAAAAAAAAAAAACAACGGAGTGACTATTTATGCCATTTTCGCAAACAACCTTGTAGCTGTACACTCTAAACGAGCAAATCAAGAGAGTGAGCAATCAAAAAATTTTTAAGAAGTGGCATTTTATAAATGTATGATCTATCAAAGTTTTTTAAAATTTTTATCTATTCTTAAATTACAAAGTTTATTCTTATTTTTAAATAAGTCTTGTTTTTAAAGAACGTTTATGTAATCTAAACGAAAAATTAGGTCTTTCTTTAACAATGTCTCAACTGCTCATAAACCACGTTGACGTATTAAAAGCTCTTTAAAAAGTGAAACCTTCCCGTATTGCATTGTTAAAACCACTGATAAAGTTCTCATCCCTGTATTACAGACTTGTTTACTTTATAATATTTTGACAGGATGGTATTCAAAGTTTTAAAATATTACGTATCCTAAAATAAAAGTTAAAATTTTATGAAATCTATTTTTCTAAAATAGTCTGAAAAAGAAATCTGTAAGTTAAAGAAAAATATGGGAAATTTACCTTTGAAATTGTAACATTTTGTACATGATCTACATCTGTTTACGGTTAAAATGAGAGAAATTTAATTTTATAAATGAAATGATGTAAATCTGCGAGGATTAACAAAAAACATTTGACACAAAGGGATTTTGGGTTAGAACGAGATCGTACTCTTTTAAACACAATTTAAATTCATAAAATTATACTTGACGAGAACCTAAAATACATTATAAAGGGTAAAACTGTATTTTTGACGTTCCAATGTTCACACTAAACCGGGCTAACAAGTTGAAACACTTACTTTGATTACTGATGTCCTCATTAATATCAAGTAAAAACTAGAGGATATTAACTCCCCTTCTTCTTTGAATAGCAACTTTAAACAAAATCTTCGCGGGAGCGACCCAAGTGGTAATTAAATGTAGATGAGATCTCTATAAGATAAAAAATGACTAAATATTAACAAGAAAATTGATTCACATTGGATGAATATAAGCATTATGTTGATATATATGAATTAGGATGATAGGGGTATAATGTGTAATGACTTATTTATTTATCGTCTATCCTATTCAGTAAAAAAACAGTTTAACAAAGGTGAACACAACGAAATAATAAATTTGAAAAAGTAATATTACAACAACAATGCATTTAAAACACAACAACTTTTTAACAAATTCAAAAAGAATATTAAATGCATTAAATTAATAATTCAAATTTAAAAAAAGTGGTGGGGGATAAAAAGAAAAAAGAAAAGAAAAGAAAAGAAAAGAAAAGAAAAGAAAAGAAAAGAAAAGAAAAGAAAAGAAAAGAAAAGAAAAGAAAAGAAAAGAAAAGAAAAGGAAATGAAAGGAAAGGAAAGGAAAGAAAAGAAAAGAAAATTGCACGATGGTGTATTTTAAACAACTTGCTCGATCATATAGAATTTATAATTATTATTATTTTTATATTATTACTATATTTAAATAAAAGATAATGTTGATTGATTACTGGGATACCATCTTTTGTGTATGTGTAAATCTTCTGGGGAAAAACATGATATTTATTTAAAACTTTGTTAATGCCTCCTACTTGTCATTTGCCTTCAAGTATCCCATTTTAAACTTTTTCTTTCACAACATTAAAGCATAGTAATTCTTTACTATAAGTTATACTAAATAAAATAATGAAAACCACTTGCATTTTTTTTTGAATTGAAATTTAATCACTTGTCTACAGTTAATTGTAAATTATCCTCACATCACTTCCAACACACACACCCCCCTCTCAACTAAAATGTTTAAATTTTAAATTTTAAAAAAAAGGAAATTTTGCGGTCGGTGGTTTCTTCCGCGAAAGTTTGATAACTCCCTGATATGATGTTAAAGAGTTATGGTAAACCTTATATTCGTTTGAGTGGGGTCGTCTAATACAGGATTTTCTTTTTTCTTTAATAATGTTTATTCCACATCTTCTTTTCTTTTACTTTACTTTACTTTACTTTACTTTACTTTACTTTACTTTACTTTACTTTACTTTACTTTACTTTACTTTACTTTACTTTACTTTACTTTACTTTACTTTACTTTACTTTACTTTACTTTACTTTACTTTACTTTACTTGACTTGACTTGACTTGACTTGACTTGACTTGACTTGACTTGACTTTACTTTACTTTACTTTACTTTACTTTTCTTTTCTTTTCTTTTCTTTTCTTTTCTTTTCTTTTCTTTTCTTTTCTTTTCTTTTCTTTTCTTTTCTTTTCTTTTCTTTTCTTTTCTTTTTTCTTTTTATCCCCCACCACCTTTTTTTAAATTTGAATTATTAATTTAATGCATTTAATATTCTTTTTGAATTTTTTAAAAAGTTGTTGTGTTTTATGCATTTTTTGTTGTAATATTACTTTTTCAAATATTTTTTATTTCGTTGTTCACCTTTGTTAATCTGTTTTTTTAACTGAAAAAGGATAGACGATAAATAAATAAGTCATTACACATTATTTCCGCTATCATCCTAATTTATATATTCAACATAATGCTTATATTCATCCAATGTGAATCAAATTTCTTGTTAATATTTAGTCATTTTTTAAACTTATAGAGATCTCATCTACATTTAATTACCACTTGATCGCTCCGCGAAGTTTTTTTTGTTAAAAGTTGCTATTCAAAAAAGAGGTGAGTTTAATATCCTCTAGTTATACTTGATATTAATAGGACATCAGTAATCAAGTAAGTGTTTCAACTTTTTAGCCTGGTTTAGTGTGAACATGAACGTCAAAAAAACAGTTTTACCCTTTATAATGTATTTTAGGTTCTCGTCAAGTATAATTTTATGAAAATTGTTTAAAAGAGTACGATCTCGTTCTAACAATACCTTAGTGTCAAATGTTTTTTTGTCAATCCTCGCAGATTTACATCATTTTATTTATAAAATTAAAAATTTTTTCATTTTAACCGTAAACAGATGTAGATCATGTACAAAATGTTACAATTTCAAAGGTATTCCTATATTTTTCTTTAACTTTACAGATTTTTTTTTCAGAACTATTTTAGAAAGTAGATTTCAATAAACTTTAAAATTTTTATTTTAGGTACGTAATATTTTTAAAAATTTGAATACCATTTCCCGTCAAAAATTATAAAGTAAAAACAAATCTGTAATACAGTGGATGAGAACTTTATCAGTGGTTTTTAACAATGCAATACGGGAAGGTTTCACTTTTTAAAGAGCTTTTAATACGTCAAAGTAGTTGATGAGCAGTTGAGACATTGTTAAAGAAAGACCTAATTTTCGTTTAGATTACATAAACGTTCTTTAAAACAAGACTTATTTAAAAATAAGAATAAACTTTGTAATTTAAGATAGATAATATTTATAAACTTTGATAGATCATACATTTATAAAATGCCACTTCTTAAAAATATTTTTGATTGCTCACTCTCTGATTTGCACGTTTAGAGTGTACGCTACAAGGTTGTTTGCGAAAATGGCATAAATAGTCACTCCGTTGTTTTTTTTTTTTAAATAGATGTAAACACTTTCCGGAAAGGCCCCTATTAAGTAAGTAAATAATCACAATCTTCTTCCATGTGATGTGTGTTTATCGCTTTCGAAAATAGTAAAATGTAAAATAAATACTCTTATAAACGTAAAGTTTACCAAAAAATTTCACCAAAGCTATGAATGTTGATACAACTATATAGTGTATATTTCTTTTTTTTTCTTTTTAAATATACAAAAACAAAGTAAAGGTGTCCTTGTTAAAATTAATATTTATTTGAAACAGCATAGACATACCCTTTCGTGATTTATTTGTGTTAGAAATCATGCTAAACTAATCGTGGGCGATGCTACATGACGTGACTTGCTACCTTTTTAAATGCTTTTATACATATTTATTTTACTTGACGTAAATACAGAACGGTTTTTGATTTGTTTAAAATCCTAATATTTGTTTAACAGTTTTAAATTTAAATTGTATGAACCCATATTATTTCTAATTGATGTATTGTATAGTGGATTCCTTTCTTTTACATTATACTTTCTTATTTAGGGAAAAACGTTTAAAAGATGGTGTAAAAGTATATTCTTTTTTATATTTCCAGTGCTATCCTTGTCTAGATTTTTAGTAATGTTGAATTTTAATTTTAGTATTTTGATTTATTGATTTTCATGGCATTACGCTCTCGAAAGCATCAAATTTATCATACTTTTTCTCAGGGTTAGGTAATTATAATTTACTTTAAAGCTATCTGAGAAAAGAAATGATCAGAAATGATCCCAATTATCTGTAAACACAAACATTCTCTAATTTGGTTAGAGCTCACTCCCGAACCTGAATGGAATATTTGATCTGTTTTTTATTTTATTTGCTTAAAATGAGAAAACATTTTAAAACGTACTAAATTTTTTAAAACAAATATTGTTTTTTTAATTTGAGTGAAAAATGAACTAAACACTTTAAAAGAAGGTGTTCTTTCTTATCGAATATGGAACTAAAACTGGTATATACTGAATTTCATTTTTATCACCATTTGTCAATACACAGGACTCTAGGAAAAAACCGTTTAGTTTTTTAAACATCTTGAATGGGTGGAATAATAAGTGAGATGTATAGAATCAAAAATTTTCCCTTTTTTAAGAAAGAAGATAATTTAGCTTACCACCCTCCTAAAGTAATTGAAAATAAAGTGTTATTATCAATGCATAAAATACACGGAAGTATAAAACTATTTTAAAAACGAGAAGGTTTAGTGGAAAAATTAAATTAGGAAATTGGGACATTTAGTAATTTACTCCGATACGGGTGATATTATTTTACATATATAAATTGAGTGTGTTTTTGTGCGAACTTAAATTTCAAAGGGTTTAGACATATTTATTTTTCTGTCAATGAGTACTTCGAAAAATCATTTTGAACAAAATATATTTATTATATTCGCGAATAAACATCGGAAATGAAAATTGCGTGTAACTATAATGTTTCAATGAATATGTACTTGAGATGTTTTTTTTATGAAGAAAAACTATAATTCTAGATTTTTACTTGAGTCGCGTTTGGTTTTATTTGTTGTAGTCAGACACCCTTTTGAGATAAGGCAAAAGATTTATTTGCGACTACGTGTGTGAAAAGTATTAAACAAACAAAAACATTTTGTTTTAAGCAATCAAGTGAATATTACTAATAGAGTAACGATCAAGAATTTATAGCGTAAGTAGTCTTCATATTTTATCTTCAAATAAATGTTATGAAACTTGTACATCGTAGCTTTACTCAATTTTAAATAGAAAAACCAGTGTAGTATATGGAATGGTTGAGAATAATTTTCAAAAAAATGTTACATTGCTTACGAAATGTGTGAAGAGTAAAGTAAATTATTACATTTCAACTATAAATACTTTATAGAATTCAGTATTTGATAAAGTAGCTTTTTGCAGTAAAAATATCTAACAAAGTAGTTTTATTTAAAAAAGAGATTCTTTTATTAAATCTTCGATACGTTAAAATATAATATTACGTGGAGAGTTGTTGTTTTGTAAATTTAAAAGTGGTGGAATTACTTTTAAATAATTTATAGTAGATTAATCAGTACGTGTATTAGACTTATTTTAGTAAAGAATGTTAATGTTGAATAGCGATTTTATTAACTCTACAATAATGTTTTTGATTGGTATCTGTCTTTAATACTGAATAGTAATAGTATACTATTTACTTATCTTCGATTTATTATTAAATGCAGTTTGAGAAAACAAAACTTTTTTTTTCACATAGTGGTCAGTATTGTGTAATATATATTTTTGTAAGAATAAATAGCTTCAATGAAGAATACAAAAACGAAAGGCAAAATGTTTTTATAAACTAATATATACTGATGGTAGCAAATGTTTGCACTTAAAAAAAACATCCGGGGAGTGATCATGTAATGCTACAAAATATCATCTTGAGATGTGTTAAAAAATATACGAGCCACAAATTTTGAAAGAAATTACCGAAAGTTTTTTTATTTAAAACATCCGTTTGCCTAATAGTTACCATTTGACTATTTATCTACATGTACTGTACATGAATTATGAAATATTATTGTATTGTTGTAAAGGGTTATAACAGTTTTTCAATGCTAATGACAAAAAAACGTACTTGTAAATAAAAACTTGCCGATTTAAGTGAGAAAACGTAATAAAAGTATGCACTTTTGACAATAAACAATATCATAATTTATTTTGTGAGAAAATTTAAACACTTTGCGCGATACAAATTTTCAGGTAACTTAATGTTTATCTATTTCCTATCTCTCTTATTGATTTAATGATTTATGATTGTAAACTATGACAAGTTCTACGCCCCAAACAAAACAAAATTTCGAAATTTTTTTTATAGTTTAAAGTACTTTTTTTAAAACGTAAACACCTTTAAAATTTAAAGGACGAAGTGAGTAAAAAATATTTATTTTAAAGACAACATATTATTATTACGCGTGAATTATAAAAATACAATGATTTAAGTGCTAGTTTGAATTCTCTTTTATGAATACTTGATATTTATTTGGTCAAAGTAGGTTGTTCAAGAAAATTTGTGTAAACTGTACTCTCATCTATTGTATAATACTTTTTGAAATTTTATAAATAACATTAAAGAAACGCTAGCGTGGGTTAGCTTGTGGATTGGGAAGTGCTTTTCTAAAATTAAATTGAAGCGTGATAATTTTAAAGAATGGTATCCCGAACACGATGTATTTTTTATAACGGAATGTATATTATTATGGTTTCACGCTTGTAAAAATATTCGTTTTGTTTACTATAAGTTCAATAGTATTAAATTTCGCTTTGGGAAAAAAATTTTTAAAATCCATACATTTTTCGTATACAAAGTTTTGATTCAATATAGTAAAAACTAAATAAATGTTTTTAAAAGCGGACCACTCGGTATAAAGTAAACTGAAGCGTGAATACAACGAATCCTAGCTAGGTGAGACATGCTTGTTGGTAAAAAGAATGAAAAATTGCAAATTTTGAAAGCTTTGTTCATAGATAACCACAACTTATTGATAAATGAATATTGCTTCAATATAATAATAATAATAATAATAATAATAATAATAATAATAATAATAATAATAATAATAATAAATATGTTTTAAAAATAAGAATGAAGGACCTTGTTTACTACTTTACATTTCAATTTAATTCTTACGTTTTAAAAATTTAAAATTAAAAAAAAAAAAAAAAAAAAAAATGTAATCCCCTTATCAAGAATAAAATACGATAAACATATATTATTAAAAATGTAACAAATTTATACTATTTTTTGTTTACCTCAAACGATTTATCAATAAAAGTGTAAATGTATTTGCATAGTGTATAATGATTTTATTTCCCATATCCTTTCCCACAAGGTTATTCACACCGGACTTTTATGTAGATAGAATGATGAATATTCAAGTTTAAAAATTGTCTATGAATGCAACCTCTTATTTCCGGGGAAATATAAAAGCTGACTTTTAATTATGTAATAATAAGGTAGAGTTTTATGAGAAAAAAGAATTTTCTTGCTGACGTTTGTATTTTCATGTATAGACATGTCAGCGCAAAGCATTTCATGCAACTCGTTTAGAAATCTAAAAAAATTGTCATTTTTGCTAGCTTTTGTTGTTCAAGACCGCGAGCATTGGATCCTCAAATAATATTTAAATAGCGCGGGTTAAGACTTAGACTTTTGAGGGTTACCCTCCATTCATTGGATTTTTTTGAAAAAAAGCGGGCAGTGACGCCATATTGGATCCTCAGAATGGTATAGGGTATTTGAATACGCGGGGTTTTGCTTTGGCTGCTGCTTAAGCCTTAGGCAAAATTTTAAAAAAGCGCGGGGCCCTGACTCATGACGCGTAGGCCCATTGGTGTTTAAGTCCGCGAGGACGGATCCTCAGAAACGTATAGACTATATTTGAATACTATGCGCGCTAAGTGAAAACACTTAACAGGAGCTATTAGTTTTAAAAGCCTGTGTAACGTCATGAGGAGGCGTGGTTTATCTGAAGCTGTAATAAGTATCAACAATTATCTATCGCTATGCATATGTCTTGGTAGCCGAGTGGGTAAGGCGGCGAGCTAGTAATCCAAGGTCGTCCGAGACGCTCATGGTTCGAGCCCGAGCAAAACTGTCGACTTTTTTTCCTTGCAATATTAAATCAGAAAATAAATACGAATTAAAAAATAATATATCTGTGAAATCCAAAGTACCTAAAATGGTTACTAGAGCGCGTGGAGCGCGCTGCTAAGAAGTGGCGCGATATTTGAAAAATTGAAAATGGAGACGAGGACACGGCAAAGATGACGGCGAAACTAAAATGGCGGCAGAGCTAAAATGGCGCTCGACCTAAAATGGCGACCAAGATGGCGGTAAAACTAAAATGGCGCTCGAACGAAAATGGCGGCCAAGATGGTGGTCGACCTAAAATGGCTGTTGAGCGAAAATGGCGGTCGACCTAAAATGGCGGCTGAACAAAAATGGCGGCCAAGATGGCGGCAGAGCTAAAATGTCGGCCAAGATGGCGGCCAAGCTAAAATGGCGGCCGGAAACAAAATGGCGGCTGGAAAATTCAAATGGCGGACAAAATGGCGGAGGGAAAAACGTGACCGGAACCAAAAAGGGGGCCGGGAAACAAATGGCGCCCGAAAACAAAATGCCCCGGGAACAAGATGGGGGGCTGTCACGTGACCGGAAATACTCATCGACCCATTTGGGATCCCGAATCCTCTTTATGGTGCTCTAGCTAGGCCTATTTCCCCTACTGTGGTTTAAGAAAGCCGGAGTGATTTGATGTTAGGGGATTCCCTTTGTCCTGCGCCTTGAAAAATCAATTTCTTTAATACAAATTTGGGATTTAGATAAAGTGGCATCTATACCCCCCCTAAAATTTAGTTTTAATATTTTACATAGATCATAAAAAATGCAAAGTTTATTTGGGTGTTTTTTTATCTTTTGAGGGTTCAAACGGGAAATATTTGTATTTTTTTCTTTTTTCTTTTATCAAGTAATGGAAAAGTGCTATGATAAGGCCTTCATAATTATTTTTTTACACATTTTTTAGCGAGCGTAGCGAGGTCTCCACTTGACTCTTAGGCTCAATGTCTGTTTTTTTTTTTTTATGTTTTTTTTTTTGTTACTGCTTTTTGGGAAGGGGCGCACCGTTTCTCTACGACCGAAATTTGACACATGTACATACCACCTAGGGGGGCGTTTAGTTTTTGAAAAAAAACCCATTGTTTTTATTATAAAAAAAAAAAAAAAAAAAATGTTCCGATCGTTATGAAAATTTTTCAGGTCATAGTACAAATTCTCTCTATTTTTCAAATTTTCAGCTTTATCGGTCAAAAACCCTTTAAATGTGTGATAGAAATAAATTTTAACAAAGTAGTTTCCATGGAATGTCAATCAAAAAATCAAAAGTTAAAATTTTTTTTCCCAAAGAAAAAGATGTCAAGGTCCTCTAGATGGCGGTGGATTTTATCCATTCTCTCCTATTTTTCAAATTTTCAGCTAAATCGGTCAAGACCTTAAAGACTTATTGGTATGTAACACACACACATAACAAAAACTTGTAGAAATACAGCCAAACCTTACACACTCAAAAGGAATGAGATCTAAAAAAAGGGCCAAGCTCATCTACCCTTCCACATTTGCGCATTCTTAATTCATAAACGTACAGTGTCCCATAACAGCATCCTCGAAAAGCTTGGCAAAATAGAATTTGTGATTATTAATTTAAACGTAATAGTTTATCCAAGTTCTTTTTTTCTAATTAATTTAAACGTAAACATGCAAATTCTATTTTGCCAAGCTTTTCGAGGATGCTGTTATGGGACACTGTACGTTTATGAATTAAGAATGCGCAAATGTGGAAGGGTAGATGAGCTTGGCCCTTTTTTTAGATCTCATTCCTTTTGAGTGTGTAAGGTTTGGCTGTATTTCTACAAGTTTTTGTTATGTGTGTGATCTCATTACTTTTTCAAGTTCCACTACAAAATTATTTGTTAAAATATAATATTTTTATCAAAGTTGATTTAATTTTTATGGTATTAGCAATAACAATAGGATGTAAAATATCTAGGCCCGGATTCATGTACATCCTGGGTATAGGTGGTATAACCATGGTATAACGACGGTATAAGGACTGGTTAAGTCTAGGCAACTCACATCCAATTAAAACTTTCCCATGTAACAACAAACGCACAACTAATGTTATTTTACACCTATTTCACTGCATCCACAGCCATGTAAATCATCAGATAATCAAAAGAATATTGAAAATTTTCACCATCTTTTGTTTTACATTTTCATTAAAAGTGACAGGAGATTGCGTGAGTTTATTAATTGAAAAGAAAAGGCTTATTATTGCCGTAAATTTTGGAATAGCCTAGGACTATCATACCATTGTTTATCTGCATTAGGCTTTTAGTAATCAAAACTAGTTATTTGTACGGGATGTGTCAGAACAAGGATGTGCTGGCCTAGGGTTGGCTAAGAAAGGCCTAGGGCTTGTCAAACATGTAGTGTAAGTATTTATTTATCTAGTCCTATAGCCTAATGGAACTTTAGACCTACACTGTTGTATTTTAAATAATTTTCTACATCTGGGCCTAGGCCAGGGGATGGTTTCTGATTTGTTTTATGAGAGTATAATGTCAACTTTTCTCGTTTCACACATAGAAGCAAAATTTAAAATGTCCACCATTTGTTTACGTATCGCACTTTCCCGCCTAACTCTGCTTATACCGTCAACAAGTGTCAAGTAACTATAGTTACTTGTTGATTGTATGCCTAGTGTATAAGGCTTATTTAAAACCTTTATTTGGAAGCCTTCCAGTAAACTTTTTCAACTTTTTTTTTCAAAAGAGACTATATTACTATAACCTTAATGTCCATGTAAAATATGAACATTGTAGCCCCACCCGTCTGGTCAGAATCGCGGGCCGATTGAAACTGACGAATTAGATGTTAGTAGTAGTAGCAGTAGCAGTAGCAGTAGCAGTAGCTAACATCCTTAAAGTGATTTTGAGCATGTTTCAAGCCATTTTTTCACCAAGAAGGAATGGTCGTACCCCAATAAAATTTGGCATGTGTTGTCAGGTACCTAAATCCCCTCGATTGTGATAGTTTTCAAGTTCACATCACGTTACATGACGGCTGGTTAACACCTCGAAATCACCCCAACTCTGCTTGGTGTATAAGGTGCTTGAGTGTGTAGCGCACCGCGGCTTGGCTGCGGCGCCCTAACGGGCACCTAGATTATGGGAATGTCGTACTCGGGTCGTGTTGCACGTACCGGTGCTCGCTCAACAACGCGACGGGACTTTAGCGTTTTCCTAGTCTAAACTCATTATAGATGCAACTAAAATTGGCTGAGAAATTATTCCTTATACAACTGATTCTTTCCTGTGTTGGTCAAAATATTTTGCAGGATCATCCACACTTTTCTTGTATTTGGCTGCCAATTATCCTAGGAATTCCGTTTCCATTTTTGTAGCTCCGAATTATTTTAGCCACCCGATTGTCTGATTCTTCGAAGCTCAGATTGAGGCTGGTCAATGAGGTTTTACAACTCCACCTGGAGTTATTTACGTCTCAAAATTCCTTGAGACAAATGAACAATTCATACAAGTATTAATAACACAAAGAGCCACTTGACAGGTCCTAGGTATTCTAGATCTTGGTAGATACGTTAAACCTGAAAGTCTTTACCATTTTTTGTTATTCGTTCATAAAACAACACTCGAGTGTCTAACAACATAAACGAGAACACCCTATGGCTAGAGAAACACTGTGGTGAAAATCAACGGTCGACTTCATAGGTTCTCTTGAATATAATTATTATATTAGAGTTTTTGCTTCAAATAATTAATGTTTCTCATTTCATTTGGCAGTTAGATATTTATTAGGATTAATAAGTTGCATTAATTAATTTTGATTGGATAGACTCTACATACAAACAAATGAATTATTCCAGACTTAACACTTAGCAATGACCCCGAAACATTTTAGCATTGAATACATAGTTTGAATCTCATTAACCTTACTCTCAATTCAAAAGTCACCTTTTAATATTCTTACATCAATCTTGTCACTTTGTATACGTGTCGTATGTATTAACGTAGGTAATTGGATATGCAATTGTAATTGTAAATTAAGTAACACCGCAGTATTTTGCTAGACATGGTAAGTTATTGTTCAGTTTCTGCGTCTCTCGTTTATCATAGGTGAAACATTGTGTACGAAGATTACCGGAGTTGAAGAATGTTAAGGGCCAAGGAGTCTTTAGAAATTGGATTCTACATTAAACTATAAATTTTTTTAATTCACCCTGAGGCGTTCATCGTTTTGTAACAAAATCTTTTTTTCGGCATGAAAGTTTAAAATAATGGTAAAACATAATTCATATTTCAGCAGTTTAACATTAAGTACTAATATGGTGTCTTATCTAGATAAAATATGTTACCTTTTACAATTATCAAGATAAAAACGTTTACCTTATTTAATCTTTTAGATGTTGCATAATATAAATTAAAATAATTTTTTTAAGAAGAATCACTTTTTAAAATAAAAAATACTTCTACTAGTTAACTATTCGTTATTTTTTTCATAGTAATGCCTATTTTAAAATGTCAGCAAAAGTCTCTTAGGGCAGAGTCCTTGATTAGCCTATTACCATTCATTGAGTTAATTTGGCATTGCATTAGTTTGGCATTGCCCTTCAACAATGAAGACTATGAATGTAAGCCCTCCATAATGTTTTAAAATCTCTGTACTCGGCACCTCCCCCTTCAGTGAAGGCTGGAACAAACATAGGACAATGTTTTGTATCCCACTGTTTCTCATCAAGTCCAGCAACTATAACAACGACAACAACAACAAAAACACCACCACCACCACCACCACACACCACCACCACCACCACCACCAACAACAACAAGATTTCATTGCTAATATCATTTCTGGAGTATATCCATTCTTCTTCCACGATCTGTAGGTTGAGTAGCTTCGCTCGCTCTTTGGGTACTCACGCACCCATTCTCATGATTTTATGTTCTATTATAAAATGTTCATACAAATTAAATTGTATAAAACTAACTGTCTCAAACTGATATAGGTAGCTTATGCGTAGCTTGTAAAAAGACCTTGACTCCTTAGGTCACAGGTTGGATGTTGACACCGGGAATCATGTATGAAAGTTTTTTCCACGGTTTTTCTGCAGTCGATAATGCAAATACAATGGATTCAGTTCTTTTAAAACAGTCTTTGGGCATAACCTCCACCGCGTTTTGTCTCTAGGGCGCCTGGATCTATGGCTTCTTATTGTTGACAAACCTATGACTGTCAAGGTTACACCGTCTTTTCGGATGCGACGTAAAGCCATTGGTTCCCTTGGTAGTTTTCGAAAGGAGTAGGCAACGTGCCGGTACCGGCTTTTCCCTCCATCGTTCTCAATTAAATTTGCACTAGCGGATTATTTATTTATTTTTTAATAGTGGATAATATTATCTATTGAAAATAGAGACTTAATTAAATTTAATTTAATTAGAATTCTTGGTGTCCTTGGATTTCACATTAATTGTTTGTTACATTAAAATTATTGTAGAAAGAAAACATTGGTAATCGGTTTCGAGTTTTGTACAATAAATAACCCAAACATACAGGGTGATGTTTGCGATATGGTATTTCCTTCGCAAAACTCCAGCTCAAACCTACATGGGGTCAAAACGCACTTCAAACAAATTACTCCAATTTTTTTCCAAATACTTTGTTGACAGGTTCTTCTCGTCAGACTAGTGTTCCTAGTGGCATATATGTTGGCCTCTCCCGTACACGGGGCTAGCATCTTGGCAGTGTTCACCCTACCGGTGCGCAGCCACAAGATGGCCTACGAACCCCTGTTACATGAGCTAGCGGCCAGAGGTCACCAGATGACCGTCATTTCTGTCTTCCCGGAGAAACAGCCAAGAGGAAACTACACGGACGTCGTGTTTACTAATTTCTTCGAACCCGGTAAGTTGGGTTTTGGGTTATCGTAACACTTTGTTCCCATTGGAGTATGGAGTACATTTTGCCTACAGATATGGAGTTTTCCGTAAATAAATTATTTAAAAAATGGCTTTTCAAAAGTTTGATGATGATGGTTTGATAATGATAAAAACAAAAATGACATGACAATTAAAATAAATTCTAATTGGCTCTGTACAAATTCTTTGAACACACCTAGGAAAGACACATTGAAGCCTGCCATAACAAATAATAACAATAATTTCTGTTACAGAAAACGTTTTTTCCGACATTTACGAAATGAGATTTCCAAATGATATACAAAGGTTTTTCAACTCCTTTCAAATGGTGGAGAAGAACTGCGAGGCGATACTTACAAACCCAGGAGTTCAAAACATTATCAATTCAAAGGAGTCTCACTTTGATCTTATAATGTACGACAGCACAATCTACGAGTGTACGTTGGGGCTCGTCCACAGATTTCAAGCACCCTTCATCGGCTTAATTGGATTACGGGTGCACAACATATTGTCAAGCGACCTAGTAGGCAATTCTTTGCCGTATTCGTACGTCCCCGATCTACATTCGTACTATACGGATAGAATGACTTTCCTCGAAAGGGTCCGAAACACTTTAAGATTAGTACTGGCAAAACTGATGCGACAATTGTTGATCTTACCATACAATGATCATTTGATGAGGAAATATTTCAACGATTCAACAATGCCCTACGTACGAGACATTGAGAAGAAAATGTCGTTGCTTTTCTCTATTACCCATGTGAGTCTAGACTACCCAAAACCAGCTGTGCCAGCCACAAAGACATTTGGATTGCTCAATACCAGGCCCACAAGGAACTTGACAAAAGTAAGAACCAAGGATTGAAGGTAAAATTAGCTATAGACTTAAGTTAATGTTATATTTATTGAACAACTCTTGTAGGCCTAAGAATCTCGAAAGTTACTAATTGATTTTGCCCTATTGCACCATTCGTCTAGCCGGGCTTTGATGAACAGAAAGTTTTATATAAGGCCTACATTGAAAATGTTTATTTAAATTAGGAAGCTTCGCAAACGCTTTTTTTAGTCGCGTTGATGGATGAGCATTTTTTTAAAAATGTTTTTAGTTTGCGTGGGATATCTTTACTTTTGCAAGTGCTTTGTTTTGCTACCTACGCATTGTAGGTAATTGTTGTCAAGTTACTATTATTAATTGTAAATTTTTTATTATTTGCTGTAAAAACTTATATAAAAAGCTTTATTTCTATAGATTCTGGCTAACTTTTTCAACTTTTTCTTTCAAAAGGTACTACATCACCATAACCTTAATGTTTATGTATAATATTGGGCAGAATTGGTCCAAATGGCACGAAAATATCGCACAAAAAATCAAAAAACTTATATTAAAAGCTTTATTTCTACGAATTCTGGCTAACTTTCTCAACTTTTTCTTTCAGAAGGTACTACATCACCATAATCTTAATGTCCATGTATAATATGAACGTTGTAGCCCCACTAGTTTGGTCAGAAATGGTCCAAATAGCACGAAAATATCGCACAAAAAATCGGAAAAAATCGTTAAAGTACGATATTCATGAAAAATATTTCTTCGATTGTACCCAAAAACGTAGCAAGTCTAAGTTCAGAGATTTCGAAGGTCCCCTCAAATTTTCATCAAGATCGCATATGCCGTTTGCCCGGTAGAGAGCGAACAATCAGACGGAAAAAAAAACAAACACCCGAGCTAAATTTTTTTGGGGGGCCGGTGAAACTGAAGTCTTCGCTTCGCTCATCCAAAAAAAAATGTTTTCGTAAATAAACTTGTGTTGACGTTTTGAGTGAATGTATTCTGTTTGAATAGACCAATGTTTTAATTTTGCTAATCTATTCAGATATATAATTTCAGATAACAACATTTCTTAAAAGTTTAGTTTTGGTACTTTAAACATTATCCTTATTTGATATAAAAGTTTTCTTCTGTTTTGGATAAAAAGATTAAACTTCTTCTTCTTGTTATTTCACAAGTTATACTTTCGTGACCCGTCATAATTGAAGAGAAAATTATAACATTGGAGGGAAGTTTTGTCGCGTCGTAGTAGTGAATAATTTAAATTATTCCTCAATTCCCGACGTAGCGTCATCACTGTGAATTACATTTTCAAGTGACTGATGTTCTTTCGTTTATTTGTCTATTTTGTAATCGTTCACATCTTCTTGGAACTGCCAGGATAGCTGTGGACTGTACTTTTTTCATCAGGTCCCCGCGAATTCTGGCAGTCGCCCTGCTCTGCATCAACAACCTCCCCGACGACGATGGGATGAGAAACACCCTTTTCCCCTTTTCTTACCCTTGCTTTCGGCTGGATCTGTGCCTAAGTTGAGACAGGTGACGTCATTTTTATTTTACTAATTACCGACTTTCTAACGAATTCTTGACATTACCATATCATTCTACAGGGCCTACAAGAGTTCATGGACGACGCTAAAGACGGGGTGATCTACTTCAGTTTTGGATCAATCGCGTACGGAAAATTGTTTCCGAAGCCTCTACTGGATGAGTTTGTGGGTGCCTTCTCCCACATGAAGCAACGAGTTGTGTGGATCAGGAATGGGGAGAAGATACCAGACCTGCCGGACAACATCAGACTGGAGAAGTGGGTGTCACAGTTTGATGTACTAGGTAGGTAGGTGGTGGCTAGGGCGAGGATGTTAAGAAACCTCCCCTGAATGAGTTTGTGAGCGCCTTCTCCCACATGAAGCAACGAGTTGTGTGGATCAGGAATGGGGAGAAGATACCAGACCTGCCGGACAATATCAGACTAGTGAATTGAGTTTCGCAATTTGATGTACTAGGTGTTGGAGGCTAAGGCTACAATGTGTAACTTTAAGTTACAACTACGATTGAATTTACAAAATAGCCTAAGAGTACTTTGGAACGCTAGAATGGGGACGAAAAAGTAAATAATGACCTATAATACTGCATGGCAAAGTGTTCAACTGTCAGTTCTCCTACATTTTCCGTCTAAATGTGACTTTAAAAACATACCAAATGTCTCTCATTGACCAATTCTCGGCTCTTCGATGTCGTCAGTGCCTAAATGGTTGGCTTGGTTGGCTTTAAAATATAAATCCCTTACTAAAAATCTGTTTTGTGTCTTAGTGGTAGACTTTAAATACGAATTTATTTAGTTATCAAATGTGTCGGAAAAATCCAAAGTAATATAAAATGAAAAAATTGTGTCTGTAAGGTAGATCAAGACCTTGGATACAGGCCAAATTTACAAACATCTTTATTAAAATAAAAACCTAATTTTTTATTATAATGTGTTGCATCTTCTTTCAGGTCATCCAAACGTTGTAGCCTTCATAACCCATGGGGGGTACAACAGTATGTCGGAGAGTATCCATCACGGAGTTCCAATGGTTGGAATCCCCATCTTTGCTGACCAGTTCTCGAACATGAATTTAGCACAAATTCGGGGATTTGCAGTTGCCCTTGATCTTACCACTGTCACCAACCAGACCCTTATTTGGGCACTAGACGCAGTTGTTCACAACCCAAGGTATAATATCATAAGCAATCAGGTCAGAACCATGTCAACCGACCATAATCTCAAGTTAATGTTTTCTCGACCGATGGACTTTCTGTCTCAGTGACCGCCTCTGCTCATCACAGAATGGCCGATCAGTTAATTCCTGGCCGAATTAATCTCACACAAAAACCATCCATGCATAACTAACCTATAAGTCTAACCTAATGAGACTGTGGTCAACTGAGAATTTCAGGCAGTTTACTGCGATCCTTTGAGAATTTAGGTCAATTGGGAATTGGATCAGCTGAGACTACTTCAGTTGAAAATGTTGTTAGTTATTAATTAATTATTCCGCAGTTTAAACTAATGTCAACTAGAAATGTGGTAATTTGAGACTTTGGTCTTTTGATATTATGAAAAGGTTTAGCCTCCCATGTCACTTGAGAAGTCTGAGATAATATAATACTATAGGAAAACGCTTAAGTCCCGCCGCGTTGATGGATGAGCGTAATTGGTGCATTGAGCTGCCATGTGTTATGCGTATTATCTGTTGTTCTGTGAAAAAATTATTACTAAGTTGAAGATTTTTTAAAAATAAATCAAATTAAATAAAAAATAAACATTAATTTTTAATTTTTTAATTAATCGTACTAATAAAAAAATATAAAAAACGAAAAATTTCAATTTTCATAAGAAATAATTATTCGATTGCGCTCAATTTTCACACGAATATATAAATTCATAAAATTAAGGTTCTGTGAAAAAATTATTACAATAGAATAAAGCATGTAGGTGTTATAAGTAAAAAAAATGTTTTAAAAAAGAAAAAACCCACAAAATGTTTATTTTCATGAAAAATAATTTTTAGATTGCGCTCAAATTTCACACGAATATATAAATTCATGAAATTAAGGTTCTGTGAAAAAATCATTACAATCGGATAAGGCATGTAGATGTTATAAGGCAAAGAATTTTTAAAAATCGTAAAATTGCGATTTTCATGAGAAATAATTTTTCGATCGATTTTTCCTCCCGTGCAGTTCTTCGTTTAGAGATTTCATAAACCTCCATAAAATTTCATCGCAATTGGAGTATTGGTTTAGCCGGAATCGTGTTCACAGACACAAAAATACAAAAAAAAAAAACATTCCGGATTTTTTTCTCCAGTGTAGTGAAATGGAATCTTCGCTTCGCTCGCTACGCTCATCCAATAATTGGATGAGCGAAGCGAAGACTTCAATTTCACTGACCCCCCAAAAAATTTAGCTCGGTTGTTTTTTTTTTTCGTTTTTTGTTTTTTTTTGTTTTTTTGTTTGTTTTTTTTTCTTTTTGTTCGCACGATTCCGGGCAAACGGCATATGCGATCTTGATGAAAATTGAAGGGGACCTTCGAGATCTCTGAACTTAGACGTGCCACGTTTTTGGGTACAATCGAAGAAGACTTCAATTTCACTGACCCCCCAAAAAATTTAGCTCGGGTGTTTTTTTTGTTTGTTTGATTCTTTTTCTTTTTCTTTTTTTTTTTTGGGCGTTTTTTTGCTCTTCTGGGAAAACGGCATTTTGCGATCTTGATTTAAATTTTAGGGGGGCCTTTGAAATCTTGAAATTAGAGGTGTATTTTTTTTGGTTACAATCGAAGAAATATTTCCATGATATCGTACTTTTAGTTTTTTTTCGGGGTTTTTTTAAATGCGATATTTTTTGTGACATTTGGCCCATTCTGAACAAGCGGGTGGGGCTACAAGTTATATTTTACATGTAATTAAGGTAATGGTTTTTGTGGCTTTATGAAGGAAAAGTTAAAAAAGTTAGCCGGGAAACCATAGAATAAGTTTTAATATGAGTTTTTTTTACTTTTATAAAAACAATCAAAAGTTACAAAAGAAACTTGACCACAATACCAAAAATGCTTTAAAAAACAATTGCAAAAGGGAAAATGGTCCTAAGCAAACTAAAAACCCAAAAAAAAACTCTCCATCAACGCGGCGGGACCCTTTGCGTTTTCCTAGTTAAAATATAGTAAGTCGCCTCCCTTTGTGAATCGCACTGCATATGATTATGTTAAAGTTGCAGCTACCGCGAGCAGGCCCGGCTCGCCTCTCAGAAGTACCGCGACAACCTACAGCCCCCCCTCACGGGGGTGACTGGGTGGAGTTCTCCTACGCCACCAGGGCGCAGACATCTGCGAGTAGCTGCGATGGACATGCCCTGGGCCCAATACTTCGCTGATGATTTTGTTGAATGTTGCCCCTCCGCGGCAGGGCCCGGCTCGCCCCTCAGAAAATACCGCACAACCTACAGCCACCCCTCGAGCAGGCGGTGTACTGGGGGAGTTTGTCCTACGCCACCAGGCGCAGCACATCTGCGAGTAGCTCGATGGAATGCCCTGGGCCAAGTATACTTCTGCTGATGATTATGTTGAATTTGCAGCTACGCGAGCAGGCCCGCTCGCCTCTCAGAAGTACCGCGACAACCTACAGCCCCCCCCCGAGCAGGGGGGTGTACTGGGTGGAGTTCGTCCTACGCCACCAGGGGGCGCAGCACATCTGCAGTACTGCGATGGACTGCCCTGGGCCCAAGTCTTCATGCTGAGATTATGTTGAATTTGCAGCTACCGCGAGCAGGCCCCGGCTCGCCCCCCAGATCCCCCGACACCTAAGCCCCCCCTCGAGCAGGCGGTGTACTGGGGGGAGTTTTTGTCTACCCACCAGGGCGCAGCACCTGCGAGTAGCTGCGATGGACTGCCGGGGGCCCAAATCTTCATGCTGAGATTATGTTTAATGTTTCAGCTACCGGAGCAGGGGCCCGGGTCGCCTCTCAGAAGTACCCCGCGACAACCTACAGCCCCCCCCGAGCGGGGGTGTACGGGTGGAGTTTTTGTCCTACGCCACCAGGGCCAGCACTCTGCGAGTAGCTGCGAGGGCATGCCCCGGGCCAAGTACTTTTATGCTGTGATTAGGGTTGAATGTTCAGCTACCGCGAGCAGGGCCCCGGGTCCCTCTCAGAATACCGCGACAACCTCCGCCCCCCCTCGAGCAGGCGGGGTACTTTGGTGGAGTTGCCTACGCCACCAGGGCGCAGGGCCCCATCTGCGAGTAGCTGCGATGGACTGCCCTGGGCCAAATACTTCATGCTGATGATTTGTTGAATGTTGCAGCTTTCCGCGGCAGGCCCGGCTCGCCTCTCAGAAGTACCGCGACAACCTCAGCCACCCTCGAGCAGGGGGTGTACTGGGTGGATTCGTCCTACGCCCCGGGCGCAGCACATCTGCGATGCTGCGATGGACATGCCCCGGGCCAAGTCTTCATGCTGGATGATTTGTTGATGTTGCGCACCGCGAGCAGGCCCGGCTCGCCTCTCAGAAGTTACCCCGACAACCTCAGCCCCCCCTCGAGCGGGGTGTACGGTGGAGTTGTCCCCCCACCAGGGCGCAGCACATTGCGAGTGCTGCATGACATGCCCCCGGGCCCAAATATACTTTATGCTGATTATTATGTTGAATGTTCAGCTACCGCGGCAGGCCCGGCTGCCTCCAGAAGTACCCCGACAACCTACCCCGCCCCCCCCCCTCGAGCAGGCGGGGTACTGGGGGGAGTTCGTCCCTACCCCCAGGGCCAGCCATCTCGAGTAGCTGCGATGGACATGCCCGGGCCAAAATACTTCATGCTGATGATTTTGTTGAATGTTGCAGCTACCGCGAGCAGGGCCCCCGGGTCGCCTCTCAAAGTACCCCACAACCTACCCCCCCCTCGAGCAGGCGGTGTACTGGGTGGATTCTCCTACGCCACCAGGGCCGAGCACATCTGCGAGTAGCTGCGATGGGGCATCCCGGGCCAAGTACTTTAGGCTGATGATTATG
This sequence comes from Sweltsa coloradensis, assembly GCA_024449915.1. Lineage (NCBI taxonomy): Eukaryota > Metazoa > Arthropoda > Insecta > Plecoptera > Chloroperlidae > Sweltsa > Sweltsa coloradensis. The sequence continues at coordinate 42,552 of JAMZAV010003354.1, forward strand.
TTGAAAGTTGCAGTACCGCGAGCAGGCCCGGCTCGCCTTCAGAAAATACCGACAAACCCCAGCCCCCCCCCGAGCAGGCGTGTACTGGGGGGAGTTCGTCCACCCACCAGGGGGCAGCACTCTGCAGTAGCTGCGTGGACATGCCTGGGTAAGTACTTCATGCTGATGATTATGTGAATGTTGCAGCTACCGCAGCAGGGCCCCGGGTCGCCCCTCAGAAGTACCGCGACAACCTACAGCCACCCTCGGCAGGCGGTTCGGGTGGGGTTCGTCCCACGCCACCAGGGCGCAGCACTCTGCGAGTAGCTGCCCTGGACATCCTGGCCAAGTCTTCATGCGGGGGTGGGGTTATGTTGAATGTTGCAGCTACCGCGACAAGCCCCGGTCGCCTCCAGAAATACCGCGACAACCTACAGCCACCCCCCGACGGCGGTGTCTGGGTGGGGTTCGTCCTCCCACCAGGGGGCAGCACATCTGCGAGTAGCTGCATGACATGCCCTGGGCCAATATACTTCATGCTGATGATTAGTTGAATGTTGCAGGTACCGCGAGCAGGCCCCCTCGCCTCTCAGAAATACCGCGCAACCTACAGCCCCCCCCGAGCGGGGGTGTATGGGGGAGTTGTCCTACGCCCCCAGGCGCAGCACATTGCGAGTACCTGCGATGGCATGCCCCGGGCCAAAGTCTTTATGCGATGATTATGTTGAATGTTGCAGCTACCGCGAGCAGGCCCGGCTCGCCTTCAGAATACCGGGACAACCTACACCACCCCTCGAGCAGGCGGTGTCTGGGTGGGGTTCGTCCTAGCCCCAGGGCGCAGCACATCTGCGATAGCTGCGATGGACATGCCCCGGGCCAAATACTTCATGCTGATGATTAGTTTAATGTTGCACTACCCCGAGCAGGCCCGGCTCGCCTCTCGAAGTCCGCGACAACCAAGCCCCCCCTCGAGCGGCGGTGTACTGGGTGGAGTTCGTCCACCCACCAGGGCGCAGCACATCTGCGAGTAGCTGCGATGGACAGCCCTGGGCCAAGTACTTTATGCTGATGATTAGTTTAATGTTGCAGCTACCGCGAGCAGGCCCGGGTCGCCTCTCAGAAGTTTCCGCACAACCTACAGCCCCCCCCCTCGGCAGGGGGTTTTTACTGGGGGGGAGTTCGTCCTACCCACCAGGGGCAGCACATCTGCGAGTAGCTGCGATGGGGGACATGCCCCGGGTCAAGTACTTTATGTGAGTTATGTTGAATGTTGCAGCTACCGCGAGCAGGCCGGGCTCGCCTCTCAGAAGTACCGCGACAAACCCACAGCCCCCCTCGAGCAGGCGGTGTACTGGGGGGGAGTTCGTCCCACGCCACCCGGGGGCAGCACATCTGCGATAGCTCGATGGACATGCCCCGGGCCAAGTACTTCATGCTGATGTTTTGTTGAATGTTGCAGCTCCCCGGCAGGCCCGGTCGCCTCTCAGAAGTACCGCGACAACCTACACCCCCCCTCGAGGGCGGGGTACTGGGGGAGTTCGTCCTACGCCACCGGGCGGGCAGCACAAATTTCGAGTAGCTGCGATGGAAGCCCGGGCCAAATACTTCATCTGATGATTATGTTGAATGTTTTTCAGGTACCGCGAGCAGGCCCGGCTCGCCTCTCAGAAGTACGCGACAAACCCACCCCCCCTCGAGCAGGGGGTGTACTGGGTGGATTTTGTCCTACGCCACCCGGCCAGCACATCGCGAGTAGCGCGATGGACATGCCCTGGGCCAAATACTTTATGCTGATGATTATGTTGAATGTTGCACTACCGCGAGCAGGCCCCGGGTCGCCCTTTTGAAGTACCGCGACAACCTACAGCCCCCCTCAGCGGCGGGTATGGGGGGAGTTTTGTCCTACGTCACCCGGGCCAGCACATCTGCGAGTAGCTGCGATGGACATGCCCCCCCCCAAATACTTCATGCTGAATTATGTTGAATGTTCAGCTACCGCGAGCAGGGCCCGGCCGCCTCTCGAAGTACCGCGACAACCTACACCCCCCCTGGGCAGGCGTGTACTGGGGGGAGTTCGTCCTACGTCACCGGGCGAGCACACTGCGAGTACTGCGATGGACATGCCCCGGGGGAAAACTTCACTGATGAAGGGTTTATGTTGCAGCTACCACGAGCGGCCCGGCTCGCCTCCAGAATACCGCGACAACCTAAGCCCCCCCCCGGAGGCGGTTTTTTTTTCTGGGGGGAGTTTGTCCTACGCCACCCGGGCGCAGCACATCTGCGATAGCTGCGATGGAAGCCCCGGGGCAAGTACTTCATGCTTGATTTTTTTAATGTTGCAGCTACCGCGAGCAGGCCGGGTCGCCTCTCAGAATACCGCGACAAACCTACACCCCCCCCGGAGCAGGCGGGGGACTGGGTGGGTTCGTCCTACGCCCCCAGGGCGCAGCACATCTGCAGTAGCGCGTGGACATGCCCTGGGCCAAGTATTCTGCTGAGATTATGTTGAATGTTGCAGCTACCCCGAGCAGGCCCGGCTCGCCTCTCAAAGTACCGCGCAACCCACGCCCCCCCTCGAGCAGGCGGTGTATGGGGGGGTTCGTCCTACGCCACCAGGGGGGCAGCACATCTCGAGTAGCTGCGATGGGCATGCCCTGGGCCAAATTACTTCATGCTGATATTATGTTGAATGTTTCAGCTACCGCGAGCAGGCCCGGCTCGCCTCCAAAATACCGCGACAACCTACAGCCACCCCTCGAGCAGGCGGTGTACTGGGGGGGAGTTTTGTCCACGCCACCCGGGCGCAGCACATCTGCGAGTAGCTGCGATGGACATGCCCTGGGCCAAATACTTCATGCTGATGATTTGTTGAAAGTTGCAGCTACCCGAGCAGGCCCCGGGTCGCCTCTCAGAAGTACCGCGACAACCTACAGCCCCCCCCCCGACAGGGGGTGTACTGGTGGAGTTCGTCTACGCCCCCCGGGCGCCACATCTGCGGTAGCTGCGATGGAATTTTTCCCTGGGGCCAAATACTTCTGCTGAGATTATGTTGAATGTTGCAGTACCGCGAGCAGCCCCGGGTCGCCTCCAGAAGTACCGGACAACCTACAGCCACCCCTCGAGCAGGCGGGGTGTACTGGTGGTTTTGTCCTACGCCACCCGGGGGCGCACATCTGCGAGTAGCTGCGATGGACATGCCCTGGGCCAAGTACTTCATGCTGATGATTATGTTGAAAGTTGCAGCTACCGCGAGCAACCCGGGTCGCCCCTCAGAAGTACCGCGACAACCTACAGCCCCCCCTCGAGCAGGGGGTGTTTTCTGGTGGAGTTTGTCCCACCCCCAGGGGGCAGCACATCTGCGGTAGCTGCGATGGACATGCCCGGGGCCAAGTACTTCTGCTATGATTATGTTGAAGTTGCAGCTACGCGAGCAGCCCGGCTCGCCTCTCAGAAGTACCGCGACAACCTACGCCCCCCCCCGACAGGCGGTGTACTGGGGGGATTCGTCCCTCGTCCCAGGGCGCAGACATCTTGCGAGTAGCTGGGGCATGCCCTGGGCCAAATATTTTTCATGATTATGTTGAAGTTGCAGCTACCGCGAGCAGGCCCGGCTCGCCTCTCAGAAGTACCTCGACAACCTACAGCCCCCCCCCCGAGCAGGCGGTGTACTGGGTGGAGTTCGTCCCACGCCCCCAGGGCGCAGCACATCTGCGAGTAGCTGCGATGGACATGCCCCGGGCCAAGTAATTCATGCTGAGATTTTGTTGAATGTTGCAGCTACCGCGAGCAGGCCGGGTCGCCCCTCAAAATACCCGAAACCTAAGCCCCCCCTCGAGCGGGGTGTACTGGGGGGAGTTCGTCCTACGCACCAGGGCAGCACATCTGCGAGTAGCTGCGATGGACATGCCCCGGGCCAAGTACTTCATGCTGAGATTATGTTGAATGCTGCAGCTACCCGAGCAGGCCCCTCGCCTCTCAGAATACCGCGACAACCCACACCCCCCCCCTAGAGCAGGGGGTGACTGGGGGGAGTTTGTCCTACGCCACCAGGGCGCAGACATCTGCGAGTACTGCGATGCACATGCCGGGCCAGTCTTCATCTGATGATTTTGGAATGTTTGCAGTACCGCGGCAGGCCCGGCTCGCCTCCAGAAGTACCGCGAAACCCACAGCCACCCCTCGGCAGGGGTTTTTTTACTGGGGGGAGTTCGCCTACGCCACCAGGGCGCAGACATCTGCGAGTAGTCGATGGACATGCCCTGGGGCCAAGTAAATTTATGCTGATGATTATCTTTAATGTTGCAGGGACCGCAGCAGGCCCGGGTCGCCTCTCAAAATACCCGCGACAACCTCAGCCACCCTCGGCAGGCGGGGTACTGGGTGGATTGTCCTACGCCACAGGCGCAGCACATCTGCGAGTAGCTGCGATGGCATGCCCTGGGGCCCAAATACTTCATGCTGATGATTATGTTAATGTTGCAGCTACGCAGCAGGCCCCCTCGCCCCTAGAAGTACCGCGACAACCTCCAGCCCCCCTTTGAGCAGGCGGTGTACTGGGTGGGTTCGTCCCACGCCACCCGGGCGCAGCACATCTGCGAGTAGCTGCGATGGAATGCCCTGGGCCCAAATACTTCATGTGATGATTATGTTTAATGTTTCAGCTTACCGCGAGCAAGGCCCCCGGGTGCCCCCTCAAAGTACCGCGACAACCTACAGGGCCCCCCCCCCCGAGCAGGCGGTGTTTCTGGGGGGAGTTCGTCCCCACGCCCCCAGGGGGCAGCAACACTGCGAGTAGCCGATGGGGGCATGCCCCGGGCCCAAAACTTCATGCTGAGATTATGTTGAATGTTTTTAGCTACCGCGAGGGCCCGGCCGCCTTCAGAAGTACCGCGACAACCTCAGCCCCCCCTCGGAAGGGGGGTGTACTGGGTGGAGTTCGTCCTACGCCACCAGGGCGCGACATCTGCAGTAGCTGCGATGCAAATGCCCCGGTCAAGTCTTCAGCTGATGATTTTTGAATGTTGCAAATACCGCGAGCAGGCCCGGTGCCCCAGAAATACCGCGACAACCTCCAGCCCCCCCTCGAGCAGGCGGTGTACTGGTGGAGTTCGTCCTACCCACCAGGGCGCAGCACATCTCGAGTAGCTGCGATGCCCATGCCCTGGGGCAAGTACTTCATGCTGAGATTATGTTGAATTTCGCTACCCCCGAGCCGACCCGGCTGCCCCTCAGAAGTCCGCGACAACCTACCCCCCCCCCCCCCGAGCGGCGGGTACTGGGTGGGGTTGTCCTACGCCCCCAGGGCGCGCACACTCGAGTGCTGCGATTGGGGAAGCCTGGGCCAAGTCTTCATGCTGATGATTATGTTGAATGTTGCAGTACCGCAAGCAGGCCCGGCTCGCCTCTCAGAAGTACCCGCGACAAACCTACAGCCCCCCCTCGAGCAGGCGGTGACTGGGGTGGAGTTTTGTCCACCCACCCGGGCGCAGCACATCTGCGGTAGCTGCGATGGACATGCCCTGGGCCAGTACTTCATCTGATGATTAGTTGAATGTTGCAGCTACCCCAGCAGGCCCGGCTCGCCTCTCAAAGTCCCCCGACAACCTCCAGCCCCCCTCGAGCAGGCGGTGTACTGGGTGGAGTTGTCCTACGCCACCAGGGCGCAGCACATCCGAGACCTGCGATGGCATGCCCTGGGCCCAATAATTCATGCTGATGATTATGTTTAATGTTGCAGCTACCGCGAGCAGGCCCGGCTCGCCTCTCAGAATACCGCGACAACCTACAGCCCCCCCTCGAGCAGGGGGTGTTTTCTGGGTGGGGGTTCGTCCCACGCCCCCAGGGGCAGCACATTGGAGAGCTGCGATGGACTGCCCGGGCCAAGTACTTCATGCTGTGATTATGTTGAATGTTTTAGCTACCGCGGAGGCCCCGGGTCGCCTCTCAGAAGTACCGCGACAATCAGCCCCCCCTGAGCAGGGGGTGTATGGGTGGGGTTCTCCTAGCCACCAGGGGCAGCAATCTGCGAGTAGCTCATGGACATGCCCCGGGCCAAGTACTTTTATGCTGATGATTATGTTAATGTTGCGCTACCGGGGGGGGGGCCCCGGGCCCCCTCTCAGAAGCCGCGACAACCTCAGCCCCCCCCCGAGCAGGGGGTGTACTGGGTGGAGTTCGCCCACGCCCCGGGGGGCAGCACATTGCGAGTAGCTGCGATGGGGCATTTTCCCTGGGCCAAGTACTTCATGCTGATGATTATGTTTAATGTTGCAGCACCGCGGCAGGGCCCCGGGTCGCCCCTCGAAGACCCCCGACAAACCCACAGCCCCCCCCTCGGCAGGGGGTGTACTGGGGGGAGTTCGTCCCACGCCACCAGGGCGCGCACATCTGCGAGTACTCGATGGACATGCCCTGGGCCAAGTACTTTATGATTGTATTCTAGTTGTGATGATCGGCGTTTGTTATTGATTCGCAAGGCAATCAATGCTTGTTTATGAGTAAGAATGTTATAAGTTTGGTAATTTTTCTTTTTTTGGGAGTGAAACTATCTTTCCTTTACTTTTTTGTCTGTCCTCTGTCTGAGTTTTCATATACCACGATAAAATTTAATTATTGCAAATTTTATTGTACCATGAAATTCAATGGGCAAAATTTCCTCAAACATAATTTTTTCCCCATAATCGCTTTAACTTGTAATTTTTTTTTGTGCATAATACTAGGCATGGGACCAAAATAAAATAGCCCTTTATAAAAGCGTGTCAGAAATGTGCACAAATATTCACTCACGCCGCAAAAAAATCCCTCCAAAATCACACTTTTATTTTTGGGAATCGTCATATTTTTTTTTCCGATCCACTTTCCCTAATTACAACACACACTAGTGGATTAACAGAAAAGCTACGATTTTTCAAAGATACCTCTTAAAAAAAAGTTTTCTTACTTTTGTACCCAAAATAAGGTGTTCACTGTTTTCTATTATGTTAATTTTGATGGATTTAAATTTGATCCTAATTATTTGAACTGTTCATTTTCAGATTTTATATGACAAGATTCCATTGATAGTATATCATTTTTTATTATCGAAGTGCACATTATTCTTTATCAAACCATGTATTTCTGGAACTTTGTTCTGTTATGGATAAATAAATAAATAAATAAACAAACAAAACAAACTCCAAATCCAAAATTGAGTAAACTTTGCAATCTTTACCCGTATTTCATACTCGCTATGTTTTCCATAGTATTGTCACAGATGATGGACTACACTGTGTTAAATGCATTTTAAAACATGTGTTATAATTTATTGGATGAGCGTAGCGAGCGTAGCGAGCGAAGCGAAGATTCCAATTCACTACACTGGAGAAAAAAATCCGGAATGTTTTTTTTTCTTTTTTTTTTTGTATTTTTGTGTGTTTGTTAACACGATTCCGGCTAAACCGATACTCCGATTGCGATGAAATTTTATGGAGGCCTTCGAAATCTCTGAACTTAGAACTGCCACGTTTTTGAGCGCAATCGGGAAAATTTTTCTTATAAAAAACGCAATTTTACGATTTTTTTTTCGATTTTTAAAAAAATTCTACGACTTGTAACACTTACATGCTTTATCCGATTGTAATGATTTTTTATTAGAACCTTAATTTTATGAATTAAGATATTCGTGTGAAATTTGAGCTTAATCGAAACATTATTTCTCATGAAAATCGAAATTTTACGGGTTTTTTCTTTTTTAAAACAATTCTTTGACATATAACACCTACATGCTTTATCCTATTGTAATGATTTTTTTTATAGAACCTTAATTTATGAATTAATATACTCGTGTAAAATTTGAGCGCATTTGATTAATTATTTCTTATAAAAATTGCAATTTTACGATTTTTTCTTTTTTAAAATTACGTAAAAAATTAAGATTTATTAAAAAATTAAGTTAATTTTTAATTTAATTTAATTTAATTTTAAAAAAATCTTCGAATAAGTAATGATTTTTTCACAGAACAACAGAAAATCCGCGTAACTCAATGCAGCTCAATGCACCAATTACGCTCATCCAACAACGCGGCGGGACTTAAGCGTTTTCCTAGTTAAATACTATCCAGAGATTTCAAAAGCTTTCCTTATCAGGTGATTGAACCCAGGTCTCCCACATTCCGGCTGTAAGGGCGCCTTATCCAACTAGATTAGGAAAACGCCAACGTCGTTGTTAGACGAGTGAGCGAGTCATGTACATGAATACGCCGAAACATCTGCATACAAGTTGATTGATAGCTTATAAGTATAAATGATAGGGGGTTAACTTTATTTGTTATAAGGGCGCGTCAACTGTAAGGGTATAATGCGCCACTTTAGCCTATGAAAGGCTAGGGAGGAAAGACCAAAGCTGTTTATATCCAGTCTTAGGTATAGGGGTAGAAAAGGGAATGTTACCGGGTACTCAACAAATGGCTCACTCACTAATCTTACAACGACTTTGGCGTTTTCCTCGTTCTATTACAATTTAGTAATTAAAAAAAACGTCTATTCTTTTGTGTGAGTTTGCGTTATACTTATGTTTTTTTGTCCCTTCATTGTATGTGTGTTTGTACAAGTCGGGTTAGAGAAATGAAAAAAATGATAACAATGATCAGGTGTATATGTCAGAATGTCAGAAGCTATCTCAACTCTTGTCCAATAGGCCAGAGTGGCGCATTATGAAACACCTCACGGTTGAGGCACCCTTATTACAAATAAATAACCTTTTAAAACTAAATCATTTCATCTATAGGTTTCATATTGTAACACTAGGAAAACGCTTAAGTCCCGCCGCGTTGTTGGATGAGCGTAATTGGTGTATTGAGCTGCCATGTGTTATGCGGATTTTCTGTTGTTCTGTGAAAAAATCAATACTAAGTTGAAGAATTTTTTTTAAAAATTAAATTAAATTAAATGAAAAATTAACTTAAATTTTAATTTGTTTTAATTATTGTAATTTTAAAAAAGGAAAAAATCGTAATATTGAAATTTTCATAAGAAATAATTATTTGATTGCGCACAAATTTTACACAAATATATTAATTTATAAAATTAAGGTTCTGTGAAAAAATTATTACAATAGGATAAAGCATGTAGGTGTTATAAGTCAAAGAATTGTTTTAAACTAGGAAAACGCTAAAGTCCCGCCGCGTTGATGGATGAGCGTTTTTTGTAATTTTTTGTTTGCGTTTTTTGCGTTTGTTTGCACTTTTCCTTTGCAAGTGCTTTTTGAATGCATTGTAGGTGATTGTTGTCAAGTCTCTATTGTTATTACTTGTTAATTGGTATTATAAACCCAAAAAAAACTCATATTTAAAACCTTTATTTCTGTGGATTCTGGCTAACTTTTTCAACTTTTTCTTTCAAAAGGTACTACATCACCATAATCTTAATGTCCATATGAAATCTGAACGTTGTAGCCCCACCCGTTTGGTCAGAATCGGCCCAAGTGTGACGAAAATATCGCACTAAAAATTGAAAAACTTATATTATAACCTTTATTTCTATGGATTTTGGCTAACTATTTCAACTTTTCTTTCAAAATGTACTTTATAACCATAACCTTAATGTCAAGTGTGACATGTGAACGTTGTAGCCCTACCCGTTTGGTCAGAATCGGCCAAAATGTCACGAAAATATCGCACTAAAAATCGAAAAAAATCGTAAAAGTACGATATTCATGAGAAATATTTCTTCGATTGTACCCAAAAACAATACACCTCTAAGTTCAGAGAAAACGAAGGTCCCCTACAATTTTCATCAAGATCGCATAAGCCGTTTGCCCGGAATCGAGCGAACAAACAGACGGAAAAAAAAAAAAAAAAAAAAAAAAAAAAAAAAAAAAAAAAAAAAACACCCGAGCTAAATTTTTTGGGGGGTCAGTGAAATTGAAGTCTTCGCTTCGCTCATCCAAAAAGAAAAAAAAACATAAAATTTTGATTTTCATGAGAAATAATTTTTTGATTGCGCTCAATTTTCACACGAATACCTAAATTCATGAAATTAAGGTTCTGTCAAAAAATCATTAAAATCGGACAAAGCATGTAGGTGTTATAAGTTGAAGAAATTTTTTAAAAATCGAAAAAAATCGTAAAATTGCGATTTTCATGAGAAATAATTTTTCGATTGCGCTCAAAAACGTGGCAGTTCTTCGTTCAGAGATTTCGAAGGCCTCCATAAAATTTCATTGCAATTGGAGTATCGGTTTAGCCGGAATCGTGTTAACAGACACACAAAAATACAGAAAAAAAAAAAAAAAAAACATTCCGGATTTTTTTCTCCAGTGTAGTGAAATGGAATCTTCGCTTCGCTCGCTACGCTCGCTACGCTCATCCAATTATTAAAATTTTAATACATTTAAATGGAAATTATTCGGCACTATTTTCTTTTGCGTTGCAACACAAATGCGAGTTTTATCGCTATGGTGTAGGATGGTAAAGTCACGGCCGTCTTGATGTGAATTGTTACCTTTACCAGTCGATAAAGAAACGGGAAAACTTCTTTATCGACTCTGCCTGTACATACATCCAGGCGGCGGTGAAAGTCAAGTCTTTGAAAGGCTGTGGATGATGTATTGTTGAGAGAACGTCAACCAACGCCGTTTTGTCTGTCTCGTTTGCATTCTGCACATTCAAAGTCATGCTTCACTTTACTCGAAATAATTACAATACATTTCGTTATTCGTGAATAATATTAACCAAAATTCTCGATGAAACATTACGAAGAAGTTCTGTCGTAGTTTGGGAATGGTATGTAGGGCGTGTGTTCTTTGAGATAAGAGAATTTCTTTGATTTTGTCTTCGGTTTTCTCGTCTTGGCTGGTTAGTTTTTCTTCTGCCGACCAAAGACGCATTCAGCAAACCAAACATGGACTTCCACCACTGTGGCTCGATATGTCCAGCTCGGGTCTGTCCGCTCAACCTGTCGTAGATATATTCCTCTATCAGCTTGGGTTCTAGGTTTCCCCCCTTTCCTCCCCTTACCCGTGGCTGGTTCTGACCAGCATGGGATTATCCTCCCTACATCCCCTATAGGCTTGTGTGGTGCATAATGACCTAACGGTTGACGCTTCCTTAAATTTAAATAATCCAAACGACCACGACGAGAGAACCACTCTTACCAACCCCTACCCGTGGCTGTTTCTGACTTCCATAACCCCGTCTGGGCCCGGGGTAGAATTGGCCCAGAGCATGGCTCTGCTAATCGTAAAAGGCGATTCAAGAGAAAAAGTCCACCTCGCAAACATCAGCTAGTATGAAGGGTAGTATTTAACTACCCGAAAATAGAGGCGAGCTCTGGCAATCGTCGTCGGGGACCTTGCCCCCTTCCCTTGACGACCCCCCGGCGACGATGACAAAGACAATGACACCACGAACGATGACAAAGACAATGACGACCGCGACGTGAGAAACCAACTTCCTCCCCTTACCCGTGGCTGGTTCTGACCAGCATTGGCCCCTCCTCCCCACCCCCCTTAGGCTAGAGTGGTGCATCATGACCTAACGGTTGACGCGTCCTTAATCCAAATAAACCAGGTGTGTCCTCCTTGGCAGATCGGCGAAACCTTTTGATGGGTAAGTACGTTATAAAAATAAAACCTTTGCCTAACCATCCAGCAAATCGGGATGTTTTTAATGTGAAATATGTCAGAACATTTTGATAACTAGGAAAACGCTAAAGTCCCGCCGCGTTGATGGATGAGCTTTTTTAAAGTTTTTAGTTTGCGTAGGATATCTTTACTTTTGCAAGTGCTTTGTTTTGCTGCCTACGCATTGTAGGTGATTGCTGTCACGTTTCTATTGTTTCTTGTCAATTGGTATTATTTACCATAAAAAACTTAAATTATAAGCTTTATTTCTATGGATTCTGGCTAACTTTTTCAACTTTTTCTTTCAAAAGGTACAACATCACCATAACCTTAATGTCCATGTAAAATATGAACGTTGAAGCCCCACCCGTTTGGTCAGAATTGGCCCAAATGGCACGAAAATATCGCACAAAAAATCAAAAAACTTATATTAAAAGCTTTATTTCTATAGATTCTGGCTAACTTTTTCAACTTTTTCTTTCAAAAGGTACTACATCACCTTAACCTTAATGTCCATGTATAATATGAACGTTGTAGCCCAACCCGTTTGGTCAGAATTGGCCCAAATGGCACGAAAATATCGCACAAAAAATCGAAAAAAATCGTAAAAGTACGATATTCATGAGAAATATTTCTTCGATTGTACCCAAAAACGTGGCAAGTCTAAGTTCAGAGATTTCGAAGGTCCTGTCAAATTTTCATCAAGATCGCATATGCCGTTTGCCCGGGTAGAGAGCGAACAAACAGACAAAAATACAAACAAAAAAAAAAACAAAAAAACAAAAAAACAAAAAAACAAAAAAAAAAACATCCGAGCTAAATTTTTTGGGGGGTCAGTGAAATTGAAGTCTTCGCTTCGCTCATCCAATAAACCAATGGCAAACATTCCAACGGGATTTAGATGTAAACTTTCGTTTAATCTTATAGATTTAATCAGCCAACAGTTTTTAATTTTGTTTTTAGCAATAACCCGCCGGCGCCCTGGTCTACACCAGAGCCGATTATTATATTCGACCGTTGTCGTTTTGATAAAAACTCTTCTTGCGATAGTATATCCAAAATTAACTTTAGAAAGATTTGCCATGTACATCAAAGGTTTACTTTGGTATTCACAGATGGCTCCAAAATTGACAACAAGGTTGGAAGTGGTTCCGTACATATGATTAATGCATATTTTATATTTAACATCATCATAATATAGACCCCTTCAGCATATTATACAAAACATAAGATTACCAATTTGGAATTTTTGACAGGTATTTTGATGAACGAGTTTTCGGATGGGAAGGATCGTGCAATGGGTTGCTCTAAATACAACATAGTCTTTGCACAAGTGCGGTCAGTCTGGGCTGGGCTCAAAGGTTGATCCTTGAACAAAGGTGGACAGGATTTTACTATAAATCCTTCTTCCACGCAAACAAACTCTTGTAAAAATAGGACAAACCTTTTTGCACTCATAGACACTGGTAGTGATATCTAAAGGGAAGGCCAGTCTGACGAACATTCCACATTTGCGGACCATAAAATATATATCCACTTGGCTCCATGACTGCATACTTGTTATTTGTTATGTTATGTTTTTGTCAAAATATCGTTTTAAATATAATAATTCGTGCAAATTTATTTTGACAAGTTTTGCAAGGATGCAGTCACTGCTCCAATTGAATAAGTTATTTTGAAAATGGGGTAAGTCACTGTTTTGTCGAAAATGAGTTAGCATCAAATTCTTGCATATTTTACCTAGACGCACATTATGTGTGAAAATGGAACATGTCGGATGAACCGTTGACTCGTTAGATACATACATACTACATACCATACACGAGTCGATTGACTTGTCCCTTTCAAAATAACTCGCGCTGTCTTTACGTGCACGGCGCTGCGTTCTGGTGAGGCAATTGAAATTTTTTTTCGAGGTGTGTGGGGTGGATTTTTCAGGTGATGAGCCTGACGACCAATGGCATTAAGAGTTTTAACAAAAATATTAAATCACAATCCCTTTCACATGGAAATAAAACCATTTGTTTCGAAAAGAAGATAAGTCAGAGACACAATTTTTTTTGGGGTGGCTTAACTATAGATGAAAAATTGAAAAAGAAAAAAAATTACAAAATTATTTAAATTGACATGTTTTAATGAAAATATTAAATCACAGTCCCATTCACATGAAGGTAAAACCATATATTTTGAAAAGGGGATAAGTCAGAGACACAAACTTTTTTTTATTGCTCAAACTATAGATGGTAAACTTAACTTAATTGCATTTTTTAATACATATTTATACGTATTTAAAATAAATACAGTTTGAATCATGTACTACGATTATTTAATACTGAGAAAAGTCTTTCTCGTTTTTCTCCGAAGTAATATATTTTAGTGACTTGCCCACTTTTCAAAATAATTGATTCAATTAAATGTATTAGTGCTCAAATAAAGGGATTGCTGTATTTTTACAAGTCGTTTGTACGAGTGGGATCTTATACCTTTTGTTAAAGAGTAATTGCAGAATAAATTGTTTATTTAAAGTAATAATTAGACTACTGACAATGACAATAGAAGAATGTAAAAAAACGCTCAATGTTAAGATTGTTAAGTGTCTAATGTTACATTTTATATATTAATCATATAAAAAAATTCTTATTTACTAAAACCATGCTTTCCAGTAAACTTTTCCATTTTCTTCCTTTTAAAATGCTCTATTGCCTATATAAAATTGAACGTTGTAGACCGACTCGTTTGGTCAGAATCGCTGGGTAAATGAAACTGATAAATAAGGCACTCGTAGATGAGTAAGTTAGAATTAGTAGTAGCTAACATCTTGAAAGTGATTTTGAGCTTGTATCAACCCATCTTTTCACCAAAGAAGGAATTTGTACCACAGACAAAATTGGCTTGTGTTATCAGGTAGCTAAATCCTCCTGATTATGACAGGTTTCAAGTTCATTTCAAGTTTCATGTCTGCTGAGTGCTCTGCTTGCTGTGCAAGGTGCCTGATTGTGAGATGGCGCCACGGCTTGGCTGCGGCTGCTATGCTCTGCTAATCGTAAAAGGCGATTCAAGAGAAAAAGTCCACCTCACAAACATCAGCTAGTATGAAGGGTAGTCTTTTACTCCTCAAAAATAGAGGCGAGCTCTGGCAATACCTGCATTAACTCTTCTCATTTTCTTTCATTCACAGGCGGCGCAATATGACCTAACCGGTTGAAGCGCCCTAGTTTCTCCGTCGTCGTCGTCGTCGTCGTCTGGCAATCGTCGTCGGGGACCTTGCCCCCTTCCCTTGACGACCCCTCGACGACGATGACGACAATGACACCACGAACGATGACGAAGAAAATGACGACCGCGACGTGAGAACCCCCTTTCCTCCCCTTACCCGTGGCTGGTTCTGACCAGCATTGGCCCCTCCATCCCCCCCAGGTTAGAGTGGTGCATTATGACCTAACGGTTGACGCGTCCTTAATCCAAATAATCCAAAAATGTGGCGCCCTAATGGCCATCAGCATAACTCATCATAGCGTGGTGTTCTGGTTTGAGTTATCGGCCTGGTTGTTGTTGTTGTTGTTGTTGTTGTTGTTGTTGTTGTTGTGCTTGTACTAACGGAAGTGAACGTAATGTGCTGGAATGCATCTTCCAAAGGCTGCAGGTTACTCTATTGGTTTGAATTCCATCACAGGATCAGTATAAAAACGTGTCTTCCTCTTGATCCAAGCCTCAATGCGCTTGATGGAAACGTATTTTTTGCCAGTGGAGTTTGCTCCACACCTGTTGAGCTTAAAGCCCCAGACAACACTCCCACAATGACCAACTCGCCGCTCTTGGTCGGACAAAGTAGTGGACTACCCGAGTCTCCCTTACAAGTATTTGCAGCCGGATTGTTGTAGTTGTAGGTACATATGTAATTTTCACCCTGTACTGACCCATTTGTCAGCTCACTACAGAAAGGACCGTTCCCAGCCTTACATAAACAAAACGTAGCTTAAAGTCACGATATTTCTTGCCAGTTTCAGGATGTTGATATTGTGTTCCAAAGCCAAGAGCCGTACAAAGGTTCTTCTTGTGAGGCAATGGTCCACTGATCATTGCACTAGGTTTAACATTCTTATTGAACTCAATGTCAGTTTCCAAACGCAGAACCGCGATGTCAATCTTGGGTTTCCTATGTACTTTAACGTGTAAGACTTTATATTGTTGGCATTTAGGGTGATCGCGAGTAACGGTTATACAACCAGCTCTCACGATAATATCATGCGAAACATTGTACCTAGAAAAGAAGTTTCAGTATTAGATTCAACAACAGTATGTAAACAAGAAAGCAGACTTCGAATCATGTGACGCATGTTGAAACACACTAACTTGCGAACCAACCTTTTAGTTTGCTGACCGCATTGTACCAAATTTGTATTGGCATGCAGTGCCTTGCAGTTATTACCCACTTTGGGCTGATTATTGACCCAGTGCATAATCTGGGTTTCACGGACGCGTTAGAACTACCGTCTTGAGTATCAGTCCAGTTGAACATGGTGGAAATGTGAACGGTCGACTTGAACTGACCACTTTGTTGCAAGTTGTCCACTGTGAATCCTCGAGCTGAAGTCTGGCTCCTCATTCAAGTTTCCTGGAATATATATTGAAAACCATTGGAAAAGTAATTTAGTAGACTCAACCATAATTCCCCTTTCCTAGAATACATTTTTTAAATGAGAAAGTCATTAATAGTCTGCTACCTATCTTTGCTTGGAAACAAGTAACATCTAAACAATTTCTTACGACTATTTCAAAACGATTTAACCTTAAGTCCTATCACTTCACTTCCTTACGATTAACGACTACGAAGGAACTGGGCCCTAGTGTTTAAACTTCCTCCAACTCAAAAAGGATCCAGTTCTTTTAAAAGTTCCCGAAAATGTATATAACGCCCATTACTGCACAATGCAACCTCACCACAATCTTCGTCCAAGTTTGACGGTGCCACGTTTCTCACAGCGTTGCCACCAACCACCACTTGGACCATCAGAGAAAGAACGACCAGGGGCAACATGATCTGTCCACTGTTGGACATCAGGCAACACTGTAGAGAAGAAGGTTGTTATTGAATATATCTTTACAAATAAATGTAACAGAAAGTCTAATGCGGAATATAGAATATTATGATTATATTAAAGAGATTAACATTGGAGCCCTTGTTTCCTATGTTCAACATTTATATTATCCTTTATGGTAAAATTAAACAAAATCTAATGTAAAGTTGATTCAACCAACAATTCGAGTATTTGGTATAGTTAACTTTCTCTAGAATTGTTTTTGGTTGTTCCTAAGCATCAAGAAGTCTTCTCAATGTTTATTTTCGAAACTGAAACGATTCAAACCTTTATACGATAGTTCTATTTTAACCCAAACAATTTCTTTGGCAGCATTTTAACGTAGTACAGAATGTCTGCGTTAATTGTTTTTTATGTACAAACAAGCAAAGTGAACATCCATGTAGTTGACACAATGCTGATGGAACAACCCTGTACATACCTCAAGGATGCTTTCAATCAGTTGTGTCTCAGTCTCAGGAGCTCAAGTTCTGAGGCTTCAATGCACACGTGCAGTTGTATGCACGCAAGATGCTGCAAGTGTGTTTACGTGATTTATGTATTTGTTCATTAAAGCCTCGGTTTATTTGTCAATGTATCTATTATTCAAACATTCGTTGTGATTAATTGAGTGTTGTAAACAACACAATTTTATTCAGTTTGTCATATTTGCAGCTGTGCACACCTTGTTGATAGTGATTTATTTGATATCGATCTGACAAAGCAGCAGTAAAAGCTGGTTTTGAATAATTTCCTTGCATTGTGAAACAAATAATATATCATCCATTCATCACAGAAATAATGCATTTTATAGAAGATCGAAAATGATTTTTTCTAATTTTTAACAATACCTTATAGTGGGTTTTGTTAACTAATCCCGTGTGCAATTTTGTGATAGAGTATTGACAGTGGTACCATTTTTTTCCTTGTGAAGCACTGATTCAGAAAAGTGATGGTGGGGATCTGGGACACGCGACTGGAAGGGGTGAGGGGTGGGGGTTAAATTGTCGAAATTTTGTAAATATAATAAAATATTTTTCTCATTTTTTCTACGATTTTAAATTGTTTTAATTATTTTTAGCTTTTAAACACTATATTTAACTTATATATTTCAATAAATCATTAAATTGACGCCAAATTGGATTCAAAATGGCGGAAATAATGATTTCTTAAAATTCCGCACATAGTCGTGTGGGATATCAGATTAAAGGTATTTTACGTCTCAATATGGATAAGAGAACTGTTTCAAGGTCATGGTTATCACAAAAAGTACCAATATCGACATTGATTTGACTTGTAGACCAGTGTCCTACCGATTTCTTCAAAATATACATTAATTTTATGTTGCTATTGCCAATATTTTAGTTATATTTTTACTGCAGAGTACAAATGTATGACATGGCATTATGATAAAGTGAAATGACATCCAACAAAATTTAAGTTCAATATATTTTTCCAATATATTTCAATACATTTTGATTTAGCACAAGAACATCGTACTATATTCAACAGTTCTTCAGGCCCGCAAGGGATGTCACCACACATTACTGGCTCATACGATTCATCATCATCTATAGTCCATCCATATTCTGTTACTGGTGGTATACGAGGGTTCGCCACATCCGATTGCCACCAAATCAATGCTTGATAATGAGCTCTTCTGATAGCTGGGCGTAGTGCAGCTTGAGTCGGTGGCATACTTATGCCTTATACTTGCTTTTTCGTAAAAAAAATAAAAATAAACAAACAACAGAAACACCATCGTTTCTCACGTAGAGTATTTATTTTGGGCACTCGCAAGCACACAGAGCATATGTATTCTTCAAGGACTCGATACGTTTCTTCTCCAATAATTGTTTTTGTTCCACCTAGTGAAGCAAGGGCTTCCAGGACATTGTCATCAGCATCTACAAACCTGTTCCAGAAATTGATCTAAGATTTACCAGAAAATGAATCAATAACGTCAGCTCCAGAAAGAGAATGCATTTCGAGTAAAGCAGCAACTCTTTTTTGTCCCATTGCTTCAGAAATTTTTCGTATTGAAATTCGACGTGGTTTAACCTCTGTTAAAACCAGATAAGAATGTTTCTAGAGTTGTGAATATCGATGTGTTTAGCCAACACTAGAACGTCAGTGTCAGGAGTGAAGATAGTCAAGGACTGAGTCACGTCGTTTATGTGCTCACCAGAAACTGCAAATGGAGAGGTTATCCATCCAATACCTTTTTTGAAAGGGAAATGAAGTATTTCTTAAACCCTCCAAAAGCAGGTCAAGTGTTGAAGTATATTTTTCTTAAAGATCTTTAGATTTTATATATCCAAAAAATAAACTTCAGGCTTTCTTTGCGCTGTAAAAATTGACATATCGTCTTTCTTTTTATAATGTCCACAACACCATTTTTTTTTTGAAAACAAGATTGGTGAGGTAGCACTAAAAATGCGTAGCGTTATACTTTTTCCTCACAGCGCGACCGGCCCCTTCCCCAAAAAATCATGTTTTTTAAATATTTATCTTTTTCGGTACCAAATACTCGATTTCGAGTACACTCGACTCAAAATTTCGGGCTCCTTTCTTTTTCATCCCAAACTTTGGCGGTATATAGGGCAGTAAGTGGCGTACAGAATAGACTTCAATAAAACAAAAAAAACAAAATACTTGGACACATCTCACAACTGATGCGACACAGTGGTTGAGAACCGCTGAGCGCAATAGACCAAATGATTTACGCGCCCTTAATCAAATTAACTAACAAGACCTTTATTCCTTCTTATCATCTCATGTTGAAAAAACAAATCGATGAGACAATACAAAAATAAAAACCCAAAAATCTTTTTTAAAAAAATTTAATTTTTTCGGCGGACTAATAAGCCCACGGGGTTAAAGCCCCCTAGCATCTCACGTGTCGTTTTAAGAGTTTTAACGGTTGTCGGCCTTAAGAATGACACCGACGTTGAAATTTTCCCCTTACCCCCCCATACCCTTAACTGTTTCATTTCAACATGGGACTTTCCTTCCACACCCTCCCGTCGGGGGCCCCGGGGGGTAGAATTGGCCAGAGCAGGCTCTGCTAATCGTAAAAGGCTATTCAAGGGAAAAAGTCCATTCGCAAACATCAGCTAGTAAAAGGGTAGTAATTACTGCCGAACTAGAGGCGAGTTTGGCAACGCGTGGGGGCCCTTTGCCCCCTTACCTTGACGACCCCTCGACGACGATGAAAAAAAGACTTAATGAAAGTTGGCTCGTTTGTTTTGGGGTTACCTACATGCTTCCAAGGGGAAAAAGTCCAGGGTTCGATTCCCGATAAAGTCAAATTTTTTTAAGTCCGATTTGGACTATATTTTTCCCATCATTCTGTTTAGGAATTTGTAAACTGATTTGGGGACCCGCCCCTAGCAACCGGGCACATAAAAAATTTAAAGTTTTTTAATGGGCCCATTTGATTCGGGCGTTGATCCGCGGGTGTTGCACTGTCCATACCACAATTGCTATGTTTTCCTTTTAAAAAAAAAAACGATCTTTGGTTGGTTACGTTCACTTGCGATTGGTCGGTCCTACAGGGGTTGGTTTGTTCTTTGGTTACTGCCCTCCACTGAAAATCAATTGTTGACTGAGGGGGGTAGACTCTATAAATACGGTTTTATTTTTTTATTTTTTTAAACGAACAAGGGCCAAGACGATGACGACCGCGGGGGGGGAAAAACCCCCCTGTCCTCCATTTTCCGAGGTGGTTTGACCAGCATTGGTTCCTTCTCCTTATCCCCTGATAGAGTGATGCTTAGACCTAACGGTGGTCGCCCCCCTTAATAATATACAAAAAAATAGGTAAAAACAGTGAAACGGATTAAACATTGTATTTGAATTATTTAAAGTAAAAATTATTTTCTTGTTTTCCTAAAAAATTTGAAAAAAATTAATTATTCCCCTAAAGTAAATGCTATTGTGTGGAAAAATGATGATTGGAGATTTTGAGATAATGTGTAATAGAGTTCGAAAAGTTTTGTACTGTCAAAGATGTAAGAAATTAAAGGGAGTCTTTGAAAAAATTTTGGGGTTTTAAATTAATTTAAAAATGGGGGAATAGTGGTTACAAAAAATTTTTTTCCCAAAAAAAAATTCAAATATTTTGTTTTTATTAGATTGCACAGGGGAGATCCCAATTGAACGTAAATCACTTTATCAGTGAATAATACAAAAGAAAAGGTCGTTGCCTTAGCCTTGCCGCCCGAGGGCTCTGCCGAGACTTGAAGATCTTGTGCGTCGCTGCCTCTCAAACAGGCTTTTCCCCGGGGCGTTCTGAGCCCAAATTCCTCACCCCTAGCATAAAAAAGGGCAGCGTCCCCCCTCTAACCTTTCCCGACCCGGGGGGCTCTGCGGGGACTTGTAGACTCTTAGGCGTCGCTCCCTTCCAAACTGGAGCTCTTCCCGGGCGTTCTGACCCAGGAATCCTCAGCCCTAGCATGGACGGGGCCGGTCCCCCTTTAGCTGTGATTTTAACTAGCAGCGTTAGCGACCTTACTTTGCGTCCCCCCTGCCTTAGCGAGTTCTTGGCGGACTCTTGAACTACTTTGGGAGCCTCAATTCCCAAAAGTCTCCGCCTCTAGCTTTATCCCGGCGGCCTGTACTTCTTCTGTGCCCGGGCCCCCTCTGCCCTTTGGCGCCTCCCTCTCGGCCCGTGATCTTCCTCGGGGTTTTGACCCGGAATTCAGCCCGGGATGGGACCCGGGGCAGCGTCCCCCTTTTGCTGGATATAACCAGCAGCTTGTACGACCTTTCCTTTGCGGCTTCCCACCCTTGCAGTGCTATCTCGACCCCGCTACCTCAGACTGGGTCTCTCTCGCCTTAGCACTTTAACTGAACCTTTTCCCATCTGCTTTATCCAGCACTCTGCCTCCAGCTCTGATGCGTAGCTCGGGCCCCCTTTTGCTTACGCTGGACGTAGGATCTAGCGCTACCCCGGGGAGTCTACCCGAAACTCGCTATCTCAGACTTTGCAGCTTTTTCTGCTTTAGCCATATCTTCCTCTAGCTCTACTCTAGCCTTGGGGAGCCCCCTGTTTATTTGGCCGTCTCTTCCTCTATTCCGCTGTTTTTACCGAGCCTCGGGCCCTTTTGATGATACTCGTGCACCTCGTCCGGGAAAGAGGTGTTACCAAATTGTGGGTAGCGCCTTTTTACTCCCGGGAAGAAGGGCCCCAAATATTTGGCGAGACAGTTGGGCCTGGGGGGGGGGCTGGCAGTGGTATGGGATCGATACGGGATGGTACAGGGGTGGTATGGCTGGTACTGGCATCGATCTGGCATGGATAGGGGTGGTGCGGCAGTGGTACTGCCATCGTACTGACTGGTACTAGGAGTGGGCTGGCAGGTACTGCCAATATCTGGCACTGGACAGGGGGGGTACTGGCAGTGGTAAGCCATCATATGCACTGGGTACTAGGAGGGTGCTGGCAGTGGTTTTTTTGTTGGGTCATGTGGTTGGCCCGAAAAAAAATTGTAAATAAGTTCCTTTTTTCCCAATTTGGGTTTGACATATTCTTTGTTGTATGAGGGATTTCCTAATATTTTTTTTACGTTTCCTTTGAACTTGGCCCCTTTATGGGCCTGGAGTAGAATTGACCCAGAGCATTGCTCTGCTAATCATACAGGTGATTTTAAAAGGAAAAAATTTTCCTCGAAAACATCAGCTAGAAAAAAAGGCAGTATAATACCCCCGTCTGAGCCCCGGGGTTTTAAAAATTTGGCCCCAAACATGGCTCTGCAACGAAAAGGCGATTTAAGAAAAAAAGTCTACCTCGAAACACACAAG
Organism: Sweltsa coloradensis; assembly: GCA_024449915.1. NCBI lineage: Eukaryota > Metazoa > Arthropoda > Insecta > Plecoptera > Chloroperlidae > Sweltsa > Sweltsa coloradensis. Next base: position 65,013 of record JAMZAV010003354.1, read on the forward strand.
AGAGAAGGGTATATATTTTTTCCCCAAACTAGAGGCGAGCTCTGGCAATCGTGTCTGTGAACTTCCCCCTTTCCCCTTTACGACCCCTTAGTCGATTTCGACAAAGACACAACGAACGTGACAAAGACATGACGACCGTGACGTGAGAACACCCTTCCTCCCCTTACCCGTGGTGGTTCTGACCGGGGGGATGGGACCTTCCCTTTTCCTTCCCCTAGGGGTAGATGGTGCATTTTGACCTAAGGTTGACGCGCCCTTAAACCAAATTAACAAAAAAAACTTCGAACTTGCATTTTTATTGTCTGTGGAGAAATCAATATTTTTTAAGGGCAAACTTTGTTCCTGCACATAAGTCAGATCTTTTTAATGAAATTTGAAAAATAGTATTTCCCAGTATGATTACAGTGTGTGATCTTTAAATAGTTTTCACAACATCTCCCCAAACCTTTTTTGAAATACAAATTAATGCACGCATTAAAAAATGTATTTTTTTTTGGGGAAAAACAATTATGAATTAAAAAAAAAATCCCTACAAAAAATAACTATTGGAATAAAACCCCCATAAATGCGATAGTTTCTGTTCCCCAAGGGTGGGTCAATGCAAAAGGGGGAGACCCCCCATTTAAAATTTTTGCCGTTTTGGGTTTGGGGGGCAGCTGCAGTGTGAGGTCTGTTTTTACCCCCGTCGTCCAGGGGCCACCTCCCCTCGTCCGAGTTGTGGGGGTGGTATAACGTCCTTGAGGATGACAGCGCCGTTCCGGACCCAGGACATGGTGGCAACAGGGCGACTCTCCAGCACCTCACAGGTGGCCGTGACTTGTCTCCCATGTAGACCATTCAGGTTGGTGCAGTGGGGGGACCTGAAACATCGCATACTGAGAGAAAAAAAACTGAGGCAACAGAGCAAAATTCCCGGCACTCACAGGGGACCCGGATTCGCCCGGGCTTGTGAACTGAAATGTAGAGATTTTGTCGTGTGACCAAAGGTAAAAAATAATTTAAAAATTTTTGCCAGTTTGAAAAATTTTTTTTCACGATTTAGCTTTTCGTTCGAGACTCGACGGGTTTCAAGGACGTTTGCAAATTTTGATTGATCCGCACAAATTGGGTCGGCCCGATCATCTTTAATACCGGTGTAATTTAGTTTTATAGTTAACCCCCCAAAAAAAACATTTAAAGGGTTTTTGCTCCCGGGCATGTTGCCAGAGACACTGAAATACGTTTCTTTTAAAATAAAGGACTTTCCTTGCAAAAAATCAATCAAAAAAATAAAATAAAAAAATTGATAAAATTTTCAAAAAATCTACTAACTCTTGTAAGTAATAAACTTTTACTCCGTGCCAAAACAGCGCAAGTACTTATGTCATATTTTTTGTGGGGAGCATGTTTGAACCCCGACCGGGCCCCCTTCCGCCTCGTTGAGTTTTAAGCGTAGGGCCCCCACTCGCCCCTGGCGTCCGGCCCCGAGGGAGAGACCCGGCGGGGCTGTGGGCAGACCCGGCTCCCTTGTTTAAGTTGAGCGAGCCCGTGCTGGGCGCCCGGCAGGATGAACAGGCACCTGTCCAGCGGCTCCCCCACCTTCAGCACAATCCTCGCCTCCCCGCCCGGGAGAACGACCGTTTCTCTCGGTGTCAGTGAATGCGGGAGGGGGGACCAGTAGAAGTCTGTAACGGAGGGAAAACACATTCCGTGTTGTTACTCAGACCAGAAAAAAGTGTTCAACTCCGTTTCCCCGTTGGGCCCGGGGTAGAATTGGACCAGAGCATGGCTCAGCTAACCGTACAAGGCAATACAAGAGAATGAGACCTCCTCGCAAACATCAGCTAGTAAGTGGGGAGCATATTACTCCCCGATACTAGAGGCGAGCTCTGGCAATCGCCGTCGGGGACACCTCCCCCTTCCCTTGACGACCTCCCGACGAAGATGACAATGACACAACGAACGATGACGAAGACTATGACGACCCCGACGTGAGAAACCCCCCTTCCTCCTCTTACCCGTGGCTGGTTCTGACCAGCATGGGCATCTTCTCCCCATATCCCCTAGGCTAGAGTGGTGCATTATAACCTAACGGTAGACGCGTTCTAAATCCAAATAACCCCCCCCCCCCCCCCCCAAAAAAAAAAGTGTTGTTTATAGAGACTATAATGTTTGAAGACTGTGTTTAACTCACTCCAAGCTTGCAAGTCGGCCGAGGCGTACTTCCAGCCTCCGTCCGCGGTTCGGACGCGACAGGCGACCATCCACACCTTGGTGCCCTCCACCTGCAGAGAGACCCCGCAGTCTCCGGCCTCTAGACCCCGGCCGCTGTAACTGTATCCGGTTAGCTCGCGGTCCAGGTGGGCAGGGTCGGCCTGGGACTGTGGCCCCCGGCTCAGCTCCAGCAGCGATCCTGCTGTCTTTGTACCGTAGCCGTCCCACCACCTGAACTGACACCCGGCGAGGGCCACGCCAGCTGAGCAGGTGAATGTGACAGACTGGGCGGCATTGTCCACACGCACATGGTCTGGCCTGATGTCGAGGTTGAAGGACGCGACACCTGAAGACAAGAGATCAGAGCTTGTGAGAGAGATGTTTGCCACACTTCCTTCACTTGATTTAACCAGGGTACCCCATTTGTCGGGCGGACATAAAAACGCTGCCCATCCGAACCTGCGTCTGTTTAAATGATTATTAGTTCTGAATACATGGTACAAGGAATTATGTCTTCGCACAGACCACCGATACATATTTATATATATATATATATATGCAGACATTGTATTTTCGGGTAGTCCGTGTGGTTTTATTATTAGTTCCAACGTTTCGGGCAGTTCTCCCTGCCCATCTTCAAGGAAATTTAAAACATAAAACAATATCAAAACAAACAAAACCTTACTTCTTAACAAACACTGCAACTGGATACAAAGACAAAACCAAAAAGCTTAGAAAACTAATGACAACATATTATGAACATCCAGATATTTTAAAAACTGTGAAGACATCAACACACTATTACTTTTTAGATGACCTCAGCGTACGAGTAGATGGCTCAAGGGGTTCTTGTTGTGTTTTCTTCCTCTTGTCAACTCTTGTTGTCGGAGGTGGACGGCCTAAAAACATGTCCACAGGGAGAGCTTTTGGTTGAATATGACAGCCTTGCAAAACATGTTTCCATGTGGCTGGAAGTCTTTTAGCATCGTCCCGTGTGTTCATGTTGTGTTTCCGTTTCTCCATCTCCACCGCCTCTCTTACGATTCGGGGCACTTCATGTTCCACTTTGGCTAAGGTTTTAGCTTCATCAAAGTTAATCCAGTGCTCCTTGTCAAAAGCATGTTGGAAAAGAGCTGAGGTGGTTTCCATACGTCTAACTGCAACTCTATGTTCGTCGATGCGGACAGATATTTTACGGTTAGTTCTTCCTACGTAAGAAAAAAAAAAAAAAAAAAAGCTCTCCCTGTGGACATGTTTTTAGGCCGTCCACCTCCGACAACAAGAGTTGTCAAGAGGAAGAAAACACAATAAGAACCCCTTGAGCCATCTACTCGTACGCTGAGGTCATCTAAAAAGTAATAGAGTGTGTTGATGTCTTCACAGTTTTTAAAATATCTGGATGTTCATAATATGTTGTCATTATAGGCGCTCCACGCTAAGAAAGGAGATGCGCGCGCTTTCGACGGGCCAATCAGTGATCATTATTTTAAATTGGAGCCTGCTGAATGGCTACAATTCACCCGTTAAAAGCGCGCGCAACTCCTTTCTTAGCGTGGAGCGCCTATAGTACCTATGTTTTCTAAGCTTTTTGGTTTTGTCTTTGTATCCAGTTGCAGTGTTTGTTTAAGAAGTAAGGTTTTGTTTGTTTTGATATTGTTTTATGTTTTAAATTTCCTTGAAGATGGGCAGGGAGAACTGCCCGAAACGTTGGAACTAATAATAAAACCACACGGACTACCGAAAATACAATGTCTGCATATTCAATCCGTGAAAGTCTGCGATATAACATATATATATATATCATATATAATATAATATAATTTACTTTGTGCTGATTCAGCGAGGGCTTATTTCTTAACTCCTGTACGGGGAATTTATTATATTACCACAATTCTAAAGCAAAGTAGTTTACAACCCCGTCTGGGCCCGGGGTAGAATTGGCCCAGAGCATGGCTCTGCTAATCGTAAAAGGCGATTCAAGAGAAAAAGTCCACCTCGCAAACATCAGCTAGTAATAGAGGGTATCTTACTCCCACGAAACCCCCCCGAGAGGCGAGCTCCAATCGCGTGGGAC